>JAUMJL010002298.1:0-61073 GCA_033558185.1 Dromococcyx pavoninus | reverse complement strand
CCCGCCCCGGTGAAGCCCCTCCCCGTCCGGCGCACGCGGCCCGCCCTCATAGGCTGTCGTCTCCCCTGGCTCCACCTCCTCCCCGCCCCTGCCCGCCCACTAGCGGCCATCCCGCCTATCCCGAAGGGCGATGTGGCCCCTTGCCCTTGGGTGGGAGGGGGCCGCGGAAGCGGGAATCCCACCTCCCTCCCGCCTGGCCACCTCCCCCTGTTGCCAGCGCGGCTGCGCCTGAACACGCGTGGCAGCCGGCTGTTGGTGGCGCCGCGACAGCCAATAGGGGAGCGGCACCTCAGAGCAGGCGTCTGATTTTACGCTGGGAGGCGTGCGCCTCCTCCTCAGCCCCGCCCTGGGCTGCTCGACCGCGCTCTGCTCCCGCCGCAGCGCAGCGGCTGCTGCCGGGTGAGCGTTGGGAACGCCGGGCTCCGGCCCCTCGCGAGACGCGCCCGGGGGCCTCGCGCCGCGGAGCGGCCTCCGGAGGGACGCGCGAGGCGATTGGCGGCCGCGTCGCTGCGTGCAGCAGGGCGACAGCCAATCAGGGGTCGCGGCGAGGGGCACGGCGGCCTGGAGCGCAGCGCAGCGGGCGGGGGTGCGGAGCTGAGCTGAGCTGAGCCGAGCCGCGGCGGGATGAGGCCGAGCGGGCTGTGGGTGCTGTTGCTGCTCTTGGGCCTGGCCCAGATCGCCCTCCTGGCGCAGAGTGCGGCGGCCGAGGAGGACGGCGACGGAGGTGAGAGCGGAGGGGGGGCTGGGGGCGTAGCGCAGGTGAGGCGGGAGCGTTGGTCCCGGCGTCCCCCGCACGAGGAGGGAGCTGCGTGTTGGGGCGGGGCGGGTCGGCCCCTGGTGGGACTCGGGGGGCCGCTCCCCACAGGCCCCCGGGACGGGCCGGCGGGGCCCGGGCTCCGAGCCCCCGCCGTGAGGACGCTGGGATCACGGAGAGGCACGGGTGACGGTGCCGTTCGTTTCTCCTTCGCTTTGCCTCACCTCTTCTAAGCACGGATTTGAAAGGTAGCGTTTAGCAATGTTGGCTGTTACTGACTTCTACGTAACCAGTAAATTCGCAGCCTGGCAGAGCACTTTTTTCTTTACCCCCCAGTTCAGGCGGTCTGTCCGTTCCATGTGTTTCAAACTGAGTATTTTTGTTGTTTTTTTTCCTAGAAGGAAGGCATGGTGTTTCTTCCCATTGTCTTCGTATATGGGAAGGCGGAAGATTTAGATTAGCCATTAGGAGGAAGATTTTTCACACTGAGGGTGGTGAGACACTGGCACAGGTTGCCCAGGGAGGTTGTGGATGCTCCCTTCCTGGAAGCGTTCCAAGACCAGGTTGGATGGGGCCTTGAGCAGCCTGGTCTGGTGGGAGGTGTCCCTGCCCATGGCAGGGGGGTTGGAACTGGGTGATCTTTGAGGTCCGTTCCAATCCAGATCATTCTGTGATGCTATTTCAATGATGTGTATCTTCTCCTTTCCAAAATTAACTGAAACAAAGCTGCTCAGACTTACCCAGTGTAGAGCCTGTATGTAGGAGGCAAGTATTTGAAGTTGCAGGTTTTTTGATTTTAAGTGTCTTTCATGTGGATTTTGAGAGATTCTGCATCTTTCATAGTTTCTGTGTTAATATTGCTGTATGTTAAGTATTAGAGGGCTTTCAGAGAGACCAGATTATGGATAACCTTCTGAACTCCTGTCCTGCAAATTCTTGCTCAGTGAACAGGCACTGGAAAGTAAAGAAATGCATTTATGTCAGGTACCTTACCTGCGTGATCAACAGGGCATCTGTAGGGTAAACATCAAAAAATGTTTTTAGTGGGATATAGTATATGCAGTAAGGAGATGCATGTATTTCAGCTTAGAATTAGAGAGTTTCGGAGGAAGATTCTGTATTATGTCTGTTTCTCTCCCTTTACCTAGGACACTTGATTGTCGTCACTTTGTAACATGTACAAAACCCAGTACTGGGTTCCACTGCTACCTTCATATTATGAATAAACACCTGTAATGTTACACCAAAGCCTGAGTTGTGTGTCTGATAGTAGCAGCTCAGCTTCTAGTGGGTCAGGCTGTCATCAGTGTTTCCCATGCATGCTGTTGTCATTGTATGAATTCTCAGGTTCAAAGATGCGCAGTGGTAAAAGTATTTCCTCCTTTGTCCAAGCTGAACAGTAATCCTCACGCAACTTGAATTATTTTCCTATTTCTATTATGTGTCTCAAAATTGTGTGTGGATGAACTAGGCTTTACTAAGACTTTATTTAAAAGAATGCATGTAGTTGGGGATTTCCATTTTTGCCTTTGACATGCATACCTGTTTGAAGTGTAACAAGCTTTGCAACAAGCAAGTAAATTGGTGGTTCAGAAGATGAAAAAAATGGATGAGACCAGGCTTGTTGCATGGTTTGGTTTTGGAAGTGAAGTTTGACTAGGCCAGTGAAGCAAATACGATTGCAGCGAGGTTGGCCTAGGTCATAACCATTACACCCTTTGCATCCTGTTGAAGGAAAAGATGCGATCATGTAGAGGTTCCACTACAGAAAATACTGAGGAAGAATGCTCTCATAAAAAGGCTTTTGAATACCCTGACAACAGATTACACGTCTTGCCTTCTGTGTTTCTGAAAACTGAGCTCCTCTGATAGAGAAACAGACACTGCAGTGCCTTCCTCAAGAGTAAAATTTCAGGCTGCATCCAGAAGTCAAGATGAGGCAGCAATGTGCACTTGCAGCCCAGAAAGCTGAGTGGATCCTGGGCTGCATCAGAAGTGTGACCAACAGGCTGAGGAAGGTGATTCTGCCGCTCTACTCAGCTCTCATGAGGCCTCGCCAGGAGTACTGCATTCAGTTCTGGAGTCCTCTGCACAGGGAGGACGTGGATCTGCTAGAATGAGTCCAGAGGAGGGCCAAAAAGTTGATCAGGGGGCTGAAGTCGTCCTATATGAGGATGGGCTGAGCAAGTTGGGCTTCTTCAGCCTAGAGAAAGTTCCAGAGACACCTTTATAACAGCCTTCCAGTACTTAAAGGGGGCTACGGGAAAGCCAAGGAGGGGCTCTTTATCAGAGGGTGCAGTGATGGGGTAACAGTTTGAAGGTGAAGTAGTGAAGGTTTAGATATTGGGAAGAATTTGGCAGGTTTTAGCCACAGCTGTCACTTGTTGGTTTGGCCACCTGTTTAGCAAGTAGCTTTAAGAAACAAAGACACTTCAGTTTATTTTCATGAGCTGTCCTATGCAAATATTTATTAGGTACTTTTGCCATTTCAGATGATACAGAACAAATCTAACTGTGACTCTTCTATTCAAATTGTAAAGCATTAATGCAAAGGAAAGTTTCTTGCTCTTACCAAATAAGTCCAACTTACCTCTCCCTTACTCAGTCAGGTCCTTGAGGCAGGTCGTTCAGTCCCAGCACTAAAGGGAACGTTAGAAGTAGCTACGATAACCCTAGGTGTCAGTGAAGCTGGAAACTACAGGGGATGTTTGCACTCTTAAGGACCAATTTATAGGAGTGGTTAACTTTGTTTTTTAATGCACACCCTCTGTAAGCCAGTTGTGAAAAGCTGGAGCCTTGCTGTTAGGTGCTGCTGTCCTGCCTCCCTCTCCAAGGAGGACGAAGTGGGTATCTGCAGTGTCCATGACAATATATCACTGGCAAGGAAGTATTATGTTGGCTGGCTGTATGGAGGCTTGCAGTGAAAGATACAAATTTATTTGTGATGGATGTTAGATCTCCTGGTAACATTTTCCACTCCTGCAGGAGGTTTTGGTAGGTGATGATTTGTTCTGGGCTTTCTAAACCATGAGTCTATGCCACAGTAGCTGCAGTGGTCTTTTTTTCTGTCAGAAGGCAGGTAGTTGACACAGTAACAAGGAATGAGTCGCAGCCTTGTGGTTAGTTTTGGAGATATGTGAGCAGAATTAACTGGCTCGAGTTTGCTCAAATTCCTGTGTGTCGTGAAAACTCAAGTCTGAAGTGATTTGCTTGGGAAAGCAATGGGCATTGTGCATCTTGCTGGATATTCAGGCACAGACTAACCATGAACACCCTGGAGTGAAACAGCTTCAGAACTGCTGGGCACATGTGTAAACAGGAGTTTTGACTGCTGAACCCTCCTGAAGAACTATTTGGGGTTTTTTACCAGTGCAGTCCTATAGGTGCATGACTGCCATAGATTCACTTCAAGAGTGTTTGATAGTTCAGCTCTTTCACTGCAAGTGCTCAGGGACAGCAACACAGGAGGCATTGTCTGCTTGCAAATAGTGTTTTTAGCTGCTTCATAGATCAGATGGGATACTAGTAGTTGTTAAAGAAACTTAATCCAGGTGACTATGGTTGAGTGATAAGTGATATCCTGTGATCTTTCTCCTCCTTGCCTTTAGTATTTTGGTGGTGTGTAAAGTTGAGTTCTAATTAACATTAATGCATTTTCTCCAGAAGCACATTTTTTTTCCCTGAGGGCATATAGTCTTTTTTTTTAAATACCTTTTCCTAACAGGAAAAATGGCTATTGCAATTTAATGGCATAATTTTGTCGACAGAGAGTTTGTTCCTATGGTTTGCTGTTGGTCTAAGAATTTGCTTTTAGCACTTTTTCATACCTGGATGCTACATATTTACCATTCTTAGCTTTCAAATTCCGGGTGAAATCAGTATATTTTCAGAATTCTTGTCCTGAATAAGTAACTTACGTGTACATGATTTACTGTCCTACTGCAGTAACTCCTTTGGCTTAGTCAAAAGCCAATTACAGTTAAGTAGAGAATAGTTTTGAGCAAGAAACTTTAATCTTTTTCTGGGGTTGTTTTTTTCCTAATCCTGGAACTCTCTGTGTTTGAAAGGACCTTAGCTTCATTGTTCTGCAGTTTTCATTTGGAGTGAGGTATTCTCGCTACTTTTATGCGTTAATTTTTGTTGTGTCTATTTTGTTAGTTTGAAGTGCAAACTACTGATATTGTTAGCTGGTGTAGTGTGGACAAAAATGAAATGGTCAATTATCAGAGACCAAGCTCTTTGCAGGCTGAGGTAGCTGTCATTGTATGTGGAGCAAGAACTAATCGGTGGTGTTGGTTTTTTTAGTACAGCATATACTTAATCCATCTCTAACCTAATAGTCTTATTTTAATGTTAAGCTTGACACAATCTAATCCATATTGCGTGCTTACTTTTACTTTTCCAGAATCTGTTACAAAAGAAGCTGACTATGACAGTGATGATGATGATGACAATGATGATGACGACGATGATGATGATGATTCTGAAGTTAAAGAAGAAAATGGTGTATTAATCTTGAATGATGTGAACTTTGACACCTTTACTGCAGACAAGGACACTGTGCTGCTGGAGTTCTATGCACCATGGTGGGTTCACAGCCTGCGGTACCTCCTTAGGTGCAGGGTGGAGTAGGTGTTGGGAGGCTTCTCTGACAGGACACAACTGAGCTTGGGTTGCAGTTTTAAAGATGACGTATGGGTGGCTTGCCTGCAGGAGAAGCACTGGACTCTGTAATAGTCCAGGGCAGGAGATGGTTCTGGTGGTGTGGAGGTACCCTTTCCCTGCTCATGTGCCATGTGACAAACAGCATGGTTTTTTTCCGTGTAAGTCATGCTAAGAGATCCCATGCCTAGGGAACCACAGAGCTGGTCCCAGTGACCCCCAGAAAAGTTATGCAGTGTGGTCTCACAGTCTACTCTTTCATCTTTGTGCTGGTCCTCTGGGAACCTGTGCATGTGTTCATCTAGATGGAGCAATGGAGAAGGCTTCACTAGCAGGACAATTGCTATGAGGTTTGGCTTTTCAACTTCACATCTCTGTTCTTGCCAGAAGAGTGATATGAGTAAAGACATAGCTCATTCATATTATTATTAAAAGTGCCTCATACACATACCTCAATGATAATAGTGTTGGTATACCAGGGTACACAGTAACACTAGTGCGCTGAGGGAAGCTACAGTGAATTTACGTGCATACAGCTGAGACAGAATTTAGGCCAAAATGTATCTTCTCTTGCATTCTTACAGACAAAGATAAGGAGGATGGTTATTGGGGAAGAACAAGAACAGAGTATATTTGCATTCAGGTTGCTGAGTTAGTGTTGCAGCATGAACCTCTTTTCCTTTGTGGCTTAGTGATTTAAAGATGGCTTACTCATTTGTCCTTTTCCAGTCTTTGAATAGAGGGGGGAATATGATCTTGTTTGAGGTGGAGTTGCATGTTAGTTCATGCTACTCTGATTATAGAGAATCCCATCCTTGCTTGGCTGTAAGTACTGGTTTTGCAACTGTAGTTTGCCTGTGTGAAAACTGAACATGAAGCTTAATTTAGCAAAGCAGAAGGATGCATGGTCATCACAAACTAGTCTTTTCTTCTGCTTCCACTCCTGCCAGCTGAGAGGCTAAGGAATATCTGCTGCACACTACTTTTCCTCTTCTGTCTTCATTTTCCTTGTTTCATCTGTAGCTTGTCTAGCTGTTTTCAGCTTTTCTCACACTGATATCCTCTGTCCTGCTAACTTTTGGAGCCTCTGTTCTTCCCAAAGAGCTCTGGTGTGGCCAGAGAGAGCAGGTACTGCAATACTGTGGTGGGTGTGAGGTTTCCTTAGACCAACTTAACTGCTGGTTCATATTTCTCTTTAGTTCAGTTTAGGGTGCTGCGTAGAAAAGATGAGCATAGATTAAGGAGAAGCTGAAGTCTGAGTCAGAAACCATACTGGGGGACTAGGAGGTAGGAGAAGCACAATACAAGGCTTCCAATTTTGTTGTAAAAGCAATTGGTTTTTGTCATGGCTTTAGAAAACACAGGGAAATGTGTTGCTTTTTGAATGAAGGGAGAAAAAAACCCCAAACACACAAAGAACCGGAAATGGCTGGGATTTGAACAAACAGCACATTAGTTACAGTTGCTCTCTATCTCTCCATCGTCTGAAGACATTGCAAGACAAACATTTTTATGTTGAGGTTGTGAACATCTGAGAGAAGGTGTCCTGGAAATGCAGAGTAGCAAAATATTCCTGTGGGTCTGTCACGCTTCATGTATCTACTTATGTTTTCCTCTGACAGGTGTGGGCATTGCAAACAGTTTGCTCCAGAGTATGAAAAGATAGCCAAAACTCTGAAGGAAAATGACCCTCCTATCCCAGTTGCCAAAATAGATGCTACTGCAGCGACTTCACTAGCAAGTCGTTTTGACGTCAGTGGCTACCCAACCATCAAAATCCTGAAAAAAGGCCAACCTGTTGACTATGATGGTTCTCGGACAGAGGATGGTAAGCACCAACCCACTGCAGTTCTCTGTAACAAAGCAGGGAAGCATATGCTTTTGATTCTTAATGTGACTGTTTTGAAGGACTTTGGTCCCAAGTTACTTCAGCAAAAAAGTATTAGGAAGGCTGTAATTTTGCCTTTATTCTCAATTGGCTGCGTGCTAGAGGACAATTTTGCAGTTAGTGGGTAGTGCTGTTACTAATGGAATGTTTCTGGGGATATGACTTGACTAGAAGAAGATGTAGTCTCATGCTTGCTGAAGGATCACCTAATAAGGAACTTCTGGTCTGTATACTGCCTGTATATAAAACCACTTGTTTCTTGTTTAACGAATGTGTCCAACTTCGGTCGGAGGGGGAAAAAAAACACCTTTCCTGCCTGGTTTAAGGTGGGATTCACATGCTACAGTGCTGCAAAGTACAGATCCTTGCTCTACGTAAATAAGATGCTCTGTGGGGTGAAGAGAATATTAAAGATGCTCTTGGCCATACCAACGCTGTGATAAAACATAAAGGAGGTTGATTAAGAAAGTGTTCTTGTGTAAGCTTGACTATGTTTGGTCTAAGACCACGCATGTCACTCTTCAAATTCTTGATAACTCTTGCATTTGATATAGTACTGTTATGGTAATGTAGACTGGCTAATTGAGCTATTCAACTGTGTTTCAGAAATTGTGGCCAAAGTCAAGGAGATTTCTGACCCCAATTGGACCCCTCCACCAGAAGCGACCCTGGTGTTGACGCAGGATAATTTTGACGATGTCGTGAATGGTGCTGACATAATCCTGGTGGAGTTCTATGCTCCATGGTAAGCAAGAAGGCAGTCACCTGTACTTCCCTAGCACAGCTGAACTGAATGTGCTTGGTGAACCTGTTTTCTGTTATGACTCTTCTGAAGAGGCTTGCCTTGTGCAGGTGTGTGTAGCTCTGATGTACCCTTAGTTGTAATCTGGACATGGGATCACATCTTGAATCAGTTGAAGTCTAGATTGGATCTGTGTCTCGGCAAGGGGAGGTCTCCAGAGCTTCACTTTAGAGTCTTCATATTTACTAATTCGGGAACACGTTTGAGAGATAGTGAGAACCAAAGGGAGTTGGTCCTTAATTTTCAAATAGCCTCTAGAAATGAAACTGCCTATAGTAATGTGGGGCCAGACACGGAGGCTAGCTTTGGGTTGGAGAGGCAAGTCTTCCTAGACTGAAGTGTCCTCTGTAGAATGAATAACCCCATTTCTACTTTCTCCATTCTGGAACACTTAACTCTTCCACTTCAGAGGTAGATGGACTCTCAGTGGCAGGACTTATGGCTTGTAAAAACTGCCCTTAACTCTTCTTCCCCAGGTGTGGACACTGCAAAAGGCTTGCTCCAGAATACGAGAAGGCTGCCCAGGAACTCGGCAAGCGCTCACCTCCTATTCCCCTGGCTAAAGTTGATGCCACTGCTGAAACTGAGCTTGCAAAGAAGTTTGATGTTACTGGCTACCCAACTCTGAAAATATTCCGCAAGGGCAAACCTTATGACTACAATGGTCCACGGGAAAAATATGGTATGGCAACTTCTCTTTTTCCTTTTTTTTTCTTTTGGTTCCGAGGGCCTGACCACAAATGTTTTGATGTCTATGGGACTTGCAATCTTTTTAACATCATAGCAAAAAAACCTGTGCTCTCCTCCCTATGTAGGGAACCAGTATAAATTTGTCTCTCATCTTTATAACATCTTAAGGCAGTACTATAAGCTTGCTTTAATATAAAGTAAGTTAAACACACATGGTGAAGCAGTGGCAGTATGAATAAATGGGCAGCTTTTAATTACACTGGAATGTTCCTTAAGGGCTGGAAAAGTGGTCAATATTAGGCTTTAATAAGAAAGAAGACTTAAGACTGTCCAAGTAGAACTTCAGCTCATAGCAGGGTCAGGAGACAGTAAGGGGTCTGGAATTTCAGAAAGGAGGGTTACTTGAAAGATTAGCTGATATCCATGGAACTCATGCTTGGTCACCTCTTATGAAGCCAGCCTGAAAGATAACATGAAGAACTGCAGTGTTGAAAACGTGGACAGATACCTGGATTATTTGGTCTTTTAGTTACTGTGGGAAGGCTGCACAGAAAGAAAGGCATCCATGGAAAATGCAGAATTAAACAATGTTGTAGGGGGAATGCCTGAAACTTTCAGTTTAATAAAGGTTTTAACAGCTTCTTGGGGGTGGGTTTGTCTCACAGGTATTGTCGACTACATGATTGAACAGGCTGGTCCTCCATCCAAACAGATTCAGGCTACCAAGCAGGTACAGGAATTTCTGAAGGATGGGGATGATGTCATCATCATTGGTGTCTTTAATGGAGAGAATGACAAAGCCTATCAGCTCTATCAGGAAGCAGGTAACGGCTGTTTTAAAACATTAATGCGATATATGTTTTGTTGAGATTCTGCCCAGGACTTCAACCATGGAGAGATCCTTTATTTCTGTTCCTAGTTTAATGGAAGAGGTTGGAGAGGAATAAGAGGAGGGAGATTGAAGAGTGATCTTCTGCTTATATTTGAGAAAAAAAGGTCACACCAGATTTTGAGGCTATCCCTGAAGTATCAGCCAGGAGATACCTCCTTTTGGTATTGTGCCCCTAAAAACTTCTGAACTAGAGAGGAACAAATCACAACTTCTTAGAGCCATGCTAGCTTTGCCTTCTGCTGCTGTTTATTTCTTATCTGACAGATCCAGAGGCTGGGCTCTGCCAAACATTTTTGGGGTGAGGGGCCTGGAGAAAGAATCATCATCCATCTCTGGATCAGTTTAGCTAGACCATTCCTGACAGTGTTAATTTTAACCTCCCCCCCTTGGCGGTGACATATTGACGATCCTGTTAATGATATTTGCCACTACACATAAGAGGCTAAGCACTTGGAAGTGCTTAGTACCTTTAAACAGTCCCTATGTCTTGATTGGACCACTTGCAGCCACTCTTGGTTTCAGCCAGAGCCTTGAGAGCCCGTGTACACCATTCTTCTCCTGGCTATGCTTGCTTCTGGGGCTGCTGTTGGATTAGGAACTGATTTGGTTGGATCCAGCCTGGCAAGGTACAGAACTGTTCTCCAGGCTGCACCAAAGCAAGTAGATTTGCTAGGTGAACTTAGGAGTTCCTTTCTAGCTCTACTTTCTGTTGTCTTGGGGGGAAACCAAGAGGCAGGAGTCTGGTATGGAGTGAAACAGCTATTTGTGGGATTGGAAGCTTTTTTGAATATGTAGAATCAAGTAGGTGGGTTGTTGAATAGCATTTAAGTAGCGCTACTCGAATGCTGTTCTCCGAGACTCTGGGTTGTTCCATGTCCCATTGAGAATTGGAAGAGTTGCCTTGCAGTGCAGTCTCAAGATTTCAGTCAGAGGCTGTCACTTCACTTCTTGATGACTTCTTCCTGACATTAATTTTTCAGCTAACGGTTTAAGAGAAGATTACAAGTTCCACCACACCTTCAGCAATGAGATTGCAAAACTATTGAAAGTATCTCCAGGAAAACTAGTTGTCATGCAGCCAGAAAAATTTCAGTCGAAGCATGAGGCCAAGATGCATGTTTTGGATCTTAAAGTGAGTAGTTGATCCAAAGCTAGAAAGTTTGCGCACGGATTGAAGGTTCTCTTCCTTTGTAACTATGAGCATCTTCCTTTGGAAATACTCTGCTGGATATTTGAGATAAACTTGTTTGTCCCTTGAAATTGTATTGCTATATTCAAGAAAGCTTCATGAAATTAACTCAGAAATTACACATTCAAGTAATAATTTGCCATTACAATGTTCAGTTTAAGGACAGAATACTGAATTAGTGCTCAAGGATTTGAAGAATGCAACAGCATCATTTATAACATGCCCCTCTTTCATGCATGCTGGTTTTCAGCAGTGTGTAAGAGAAATACCACTTAAATCTATTTATCTGAACTCTTTTCCCATTTTTTTAAGCAGGAATCGACAGATGGTTCAGAGATTAAAGAGCACGTGCTAAAACATACTTTGCCTCTAGTTGGTCATCGCAAGCCTTCCAATGATGCTAAAAGATATGCTAAGCGTCCACTAGTGGTTGTCTATTATACTGTGGACTTCAGTTTTGACTATCGTGTTGGTAAGTTAGCCAAGATTACCATTTCTCCACTCTGGGAGGAAGCAAGCAGTAAGTAACTAGGAATCACAAATCCTATTGTATTCTGGTTTTTCAGCGACACAGTACTGGAGAGACAAAGTCCTAGAAGTGGCCAAAGACTTCCCTGAGTATGTGTTTGCAGTTTCTGATGAGGAAGATTATTCTTCAGAAATAAAAGATTTAGGCCTGCTTGAGAGTGGAGAGGATGTCAATGTTGCCATTCTGGATGAGGGTGGCAAGAAATATGCCATGGAACCAGAAGAGTTTGACTCTGATGCACTCAGGCAATTTGTGCTGGCATTCAAAAAAGGTACAGTTTCTAAACGAGGGTTCTTCAAGCCGTTGCCTTTGTTTTCCAAGAGTTTTTCGTGAGGCAGTGGCTGTAGTGAAGTCACATGGACAACCTCACAGTGCTCTGTGGCTTAAAGCCAGATGAAGCAGATGTTTCATGTCTTTTGGTTTTTTGTAGCTCTCAGTTCGTTAGTGTTGCTTGGACTGTACTGTGGCATCTGGCTGTGTTGTAACGCTGTGTTTAGCAAGCCTAAAATGCTCTTGCAGCTTTGAGATGCAAGTTGATCATTCATATTTATTACTAGTGTAATAAATCACTGTCAACTACGTTGTAGATGGACAGCTGTAAAAAGAGGGAGAAATGTTCTAGTGAACTGTGAAACATCGTTGCATGTATTTCACAAGGTTATTGTACTAAAGCAAGTTGGCCTGTTTCATGCAGAGGTGAGTCCGTTAGCTCATGCAATGGTTTTCCCTGGTGGGAGGATATACTTTGCCCTTTCTTCTTTGGGGACATCATAAGAATTGCTTTTACTGTATTCTAACTAGGTGTGTTTTGCTTCCTTCTAGGGAAACTGAAGCCGATTGTAAAGTCCCAGCCCGTACCAAAAAACAACAAAGGGCCTGTGAAAGTGGTAGTGGGTAAAACTTTCGATGCCATAGTAATGGATCCAAAGAAGGATGTTCTTATAGAATTCTATGCCCCATGGTGTGGACACTGCAAGAAACTAGAACCAATATATACTGAGCTAGGCAAAAAATACAAGAATGAGAAAAACCTGGTCATAGCCAAGATGGATGCTACCGCCAACGATGTAACGAGTGACCACTACAAAGTGGAGGGATTCCCCACTATCTACTTTGCTCCGAGGGACAAGAAGAACAACCCTATTAAATTTGAAGGCGGGGACAGAGATTTAGAGCATTTGAGCAAATTTATAGAGGAGCATGCCACAAAACTCTCCAGAACAAAAGAAGAGCTTTAGATAGGATGAGGGTGGTGAAGAAAAATTGTTTGTGTGTTGTAGTTAAAAGCAAGTTACTGACAAAACTTCTGTGAGAGAAGAATTAAGCAGTTTGAACAAGGAAATTCTTGAGCAGTAAAGCAATTGCATTATCTTTTTTATATGGCAGAAAAGTTTTTCTGGACACTGAACTTCTCTGATATGAATGTCATACTTTAGTTACGGTTTTGACCTTTGGAGAAAAAAAATACATCCTTTATTTTTTTTTGTGACTATCTTGACCTTGGTTGTTTGATTCCAATGCAACTGTTTTATAAGTTAAAAGATATTACCAAAAAGAAAGAACCAGATCCATCTGCCAAATCTATTTTGTCTTATTTGTTGGTATGGTTACTGGGGGGAGCAGTGTTTCGAGCCAGTCTCTTTTCTGTTATACTTCTGTATACATATTTATTTGACTTTACCACTGTTCATTGCTGAGGATGAGAATGGGTGTTTTCTAAAGTGTGGGCAAATTATTGAGTCCTATTGAGATACCACACAGTGACTTGGCATCTGAATGTGCTCTAGGCTTGTCTGCTTTTTTCTTTGTGCCCCTCTGTAGAGAGAGTGATGCTAAAATATCAAGTTTTTCTAGTTTTCCCTCTCTTTATTAGTCCGTGTTGACCCATTTGTATGTTAGTCTTCCCAAGTATGTTTTGGAGTAATTGGAGAGTGGCAGAAGGAGCATCTAGTGAGTAGTAGTGCCTGGATTCTGATATCATATCTGTGCGTTACTGTAATCTTTCCTTTTGTAGAGAGGTAAGTTTGGTAGCGAGTCTTCTTTGAGGAAGCAGACTGAGACCTTCTGATGGACTTTATTCCTGTGGCAGTTACTGCAGGTACAAAGGATGATTACATCTACTCTCTGCTCTGCTTGGCAGTATGTGCATTTAAAAGTAGATTTTGGTCTTGCATGTCCCAGTTTAGGTATGCCCATAAATTTGTGGGCCACATTGGGGTGACAGGTTTATATACTCCAGAAGCACTGTCTGCCTCTTCACAGAGCTGCGATTTCTGACCTGAATGTCATCGAGGCAGTTTTGGTACATACTTCATTTTATGGGTAGTGTTTCTCTCCTAGTAGCACTGTTCTGTCTTGTAAAAGACCAATCTCATCAGTCTTCCTTTGGTATTTCCTTGTCACCTTATTTTTCAACTTTTTGCAGGGTGTGCAAGTCTAAAACCAAATCTTTTTTCTTCTGGCGAGTTGCTGTCTTGTGTGTATCAAGGGTAAATCCGTGTCCAGGAGATGGCTGTTAGGGTATAGTCCAAGGACCCAAAAGGGCCTGCAAGGAGGTGTATAATCCTTATTCTTTTCTACTGTACTTTGCATCTCGGATGAAGAGATGTGCCTCTCTCGTGCCTTAACAGGGGACTCTTCCTCACTGACTGTTAACACCCTGCACGGCAAAGTGTGACTATTGGATTATTCTTGCAGAGGTTTATAGAAATGCATGAAGGTTTTCTGTTAAATAACAATTTAGCTGAAGCTAGTGAACAAAGCTCACCAGCAGATTGAGTGAAGGGGACAGTATCGAATCTCCATGGAGTGCTGCAGTGTGCTTCAATGCTATTCAGCTCCTCTTGTTTATCGGTAAAAGCTGGGAAGTGCTAAGGAACTATTTGGGATCAGTTCTGAATTGCTGCTTTGTGTTAAAACAGTTTAATAATTCACTTTGGGCCTGGTATTGTCAATCTCCTCTTTTCATAGTGGAAGGCTTTTTTCCCTGCTGTCCTTAAATGTACAGGTATCTGTTAAGCTTAGGCAACGTTTCACTTACACCACTCTTATCAAGTGCATTATCTTCTCATTTCTTGCCATTTCTGTTTGCAGGTTTTCTGTAGAGCCTTCAAAGGTTACAGTTGAAAACAAGAGTTTCTGACCTCTCCTTGCAGGTGTTAACTTACTAACATTGTCATTGGCAATGCTGTACTGTTTCTGTAGACTTCCTCCTCCTAGCGGGAGCTGACACAGCTCTGGGTTGAAAATGGCCTCTCCAGCTTGCTGGGAGCCCTCATGGCAATAAAATGCACACAGCAGAAGGAAGTGTCCAAAGGGTGCTTGCACGGTGCTCTTGCCATCTTTTTCTTCCTTGCCTCCACAGGTGGAGGCAGGCTGGTACAGAGTTACTTCAGGGCTGAGCACAAAGACTTGCATTTTGTTCTGCAGCAGCAATGCACAAGTCTGAGCAATATAAGGAAGAGGAACGCAATAGTTACAGTATTATTGGGTTAGTTTCTTGACAACTGAGATATGCAAGGGCAGGCAGCATCAACTCAAGCAGGTTGTGGGTTTGAGCAGTAAAAGGAATGAGGAATGATGTCTTTACACTGGTGTTATCAGGCCACATTCCCAGCAAGTCCTTGGCTGTGTCACACACTTTGGCATCTGCACCTCATAATTGGTATATTTATCTTGATCACTTCCCACAAAGATGATATTGTTGACTCTCAACTTTGGACAAAGTCATACTGGAAAGAAAACTGACTTCCTTAACTTCAATATCCTGTTCTCTGCAGCGTGCACTGTCAGCATCATGTTGACTTACTGCAAAACTCACTGGAATGACATCATTAGGTCTATTATCTTTCTGTAAAGAGAGAAAGTGCTTTACTTGAAAAGTGATATTAAAGATTAATGCCTTTTTAAGGGAAACAGGTGATACCATCTTTTGGAATTTGTCAAATGTATTACAAGTATCTGCTTTTCCCTTCTGGGTTTGTTAGGATGCTTTCTTAAGCACCCAAAATTCCATTAAAGTAATACCTGAGTACTGCTGGTGTTCCCTTCTTGCAGAAGAAGAAAAAAAGAAATGCATGCAATGCAGAAGAACAAGGGTGCACCCCTTCCTTGCTCTTACCCAGAGCTGTGTGAGCATATGGCATCCTTTCTTATTGTAGTTCCAGGTGGAAAAAAGCCTGCAGTATATGCTTCAGTACAGGACTGATTTGTGTAGTAACAACAGTTCCCGGGTAGGCTTCAAGGACCCTGGTCTGGGGTAAATATCTCACACACACATATCCTCTAGAAAATTAAAATTTTACTGTAAAATACAATGCATCTTTAAGCAGTCAGACTTGAGACTTCTTCAGGGAGGTGACAGTAAATACTATCCTAGGATCTTGATACTGTGCTAGCTTTTTCTGGTTCTGGAAGAGATTGCTAACAGTAGAGGGATGTGTCTCTGCAGTCAAGGTTATTACTTGGATTCTACTTGTAACAGTTTTGAAGAATAAAATTGTTTATTATGGTGATACCTGAGCATGGCCCAAGATTTGGCTGGTAGCAAGCAAGCAAGACACTACAGAGCTGGATACTGCTCCACAAAGTTTGTCTGTCCTCTTGTACATGAAATAAGGAAATGGGCTTCTGAAAAGTAGTGTGATTAAGAATGTATGGTACAGGTTAGAGTCTTTGCAGAAAGAAGCATTAACTGTAGTAGTCAGACTTGCGTCCTTCCTTTTGTAATAGGCAAGAGAAGCTACTGCAAACTGCCTGTGTTCCAAAAGACTTTGTACTTACTGCCTGCGTGGGAAGTAGACAAGGATCAGAGGACTGCATATTGCAGTCTGTATGCTCAGCCCTTCATGTGGAATAATGAGTACCAGACCCTGTCCAAATGAGTATGCAATCCATTTAGTCAAACTGGTACAGAGCCTGTTAAGCAATTTGGCTTTGGTTGATGTGCTTATGTTGTGGAACTCCCCTTTTCAGTGCAGAGATCTGTGAGCAACCCTAGCTGAAAGCAAGTGAAATGCTGTAGCATCTTACCTCAGTTGCCAGGTGTTTCTGGGACTTCAGCTAGTAGTACTGCATGGCTTGAAGTATTGGAGGTGTGGCAGGAATCATTGTGCATCACTGCAGTGACAACAGAGGAGGGTTTCCAATTATCAACCGCAAAGGGCTCCCTGGCTCTTCCTACGTGGACCCGTGAGATCAGGAGTAGGCTGCATGAAGCCATGCAGCCATAGGTAGGAGAAGTTTTCTCCTGGCACAGGTGCTCAGAATCCCACAGAGCTCACAAGTCACCTTGTTTTCTTCCAAGTTCTTTGGAGGTTGCTCTGTGCTGAAGCCTGTTCCTTTAGACACAGTAGTGCACGCTGTCGGAGGCTGATCTCACACTAACATTAGTGCTGGAGTTCATGCTATGAACAGCGGGGGTTTATATGGAGCCACTGTACTATTACTGACCGTTTGCAGCATCTGCACCGTTCCTGAATGTCTGGACAAGCTCCATAACCACAAACATGGCATGAAATCTAAATCGTCGTGTCTTTGTAGAAGCTGAGTGAGATTCCTTGAGTCTGGAGGTATCGGGATCTGGAAGGGCGTAGACATTCTCCAGTTCAATTTCCACATATAGTGAGGAAGAGATTTGCTCTGTGAATTACCATGAATCCTTGCATTAGAAAGATGGAAGTTTCAATTTCAGAAATGCTTTTTGTTCAAGTCCCAGGCTGTGTCTGTGGCTCAACTAACAAAAAGTTAAATGAGATAAAGCTATATTTAATCTAATCATGCAAAGAAAACCCTTGTTACAATCAGTAACCCAATCCTCTGATGGATTTCCATATGCTGGGGGTTTGTACAGCCAGTTGCTGCTTCACCGTGAAAGCTGATGGTTGTCAGTCTGCTCTTGATTAATGCCCTCCTACTTGTTTTGTCTAAGTTACAGTAGCCTTCTGAAATTCAGTATGTTTTGCCTTACAATAGGGGAAAATTGTTCTGCAGTACAGCCTGGTAAATTGATGCTTACGATGGAAACAGAGTAAAAGAAAATACAGCAGAAGGTGGGCTCAGAAAAAAAAGTAAATGATAACTCAAATTTCTACAAAGTAAGAGAAATCAAGGCTCTACAGGACCATATGCACCTGTTCTGATGCTTTATATTTAAGGCCACAAGTTTTCAGCTCTTTACTTTCCACATGCAGCCTAATAACTTGTATTTAACCTATGTACTGGTTTCAAAAAAACCTATGCACCACAAGCAGGGGTCCCTAACTCTGCTAAGTGCTGAAGCTACACCAGTATTAACTTCTAAACCACAGAATGCATTCAGGAAATGTACCACTTTCAAGAGGCATGTTCCTGCTTTGAGGCTTTCATTCACTTGCTGTATGAAATATTTCATGTTAGGTTTGCTAATGCCTTTGGAGAGTGGATTTTAGTTATGTATTTTAATGTGGGGTTTAGTTCTTTTGTGCTTAGAGTTGGTTTTGGTCTTTTACAGTCTCAAGATGATCTAATACCTGAAGGATAGCCAGTAAAACTCCATTGGCCTAATTAGACTGTAGCTCTTCCCAAGCAGATCATCACAGAGGACCTGATGCCCTTGGGTAGGGCTTTGTTCAAGACTCTCACGTAGCCTGAAGGAGCAGTAACAGAGCACCTCACTACAGCAGATGCAAATTGATAGAGCTGTTTATTGGTGTGCTAAGCTGTCCACTGAAATGTAAGTGGCCTTACTGATCTGCCTGCCTCTGTTTTTCTAAGACATCACCCTTAATGTTCAATTTGAACAAACCAGCAATCTTCGAAAAGTCACATTTTAAATAAAAAAAAAGGACGCATTTTTCTTTGTTATTCATTCTTTCACTTCCAAGATACATCGCAAGCATTGATGAGATCCTTGAAGCACTCACAGCAGTGGGTGTAAGGGCGGCTCTTCTTGTTGGAAACTGTCTAAAAGAACAGGTAAGCATCAAAAAGTCTTTGGTCAGTGATGTGACAACAGCTTGTTTGGCTGAGAATTGTAGGCGTGGTCACCCTTGATGTATAGTAGTTAAACACTTCAGCTTGAGGAGATCCTGTCAAACTATGGATACATAAGGAACAAGCCATCCTCTCAGCTGTGAAACACTGCACTTTGAAAGACCAAATGTACCTGGTTGTGGGAAAACATACTGCTTGGAAAGCAAAGAGGAAATTGGGGGGGTTGTGAAGATCACTACATCTATGAAACCATGAATAAGCACCACTACCTGTAATACAGGTAATAACCTGTATACAGCACTAGCAAATAGAGTTCTATAAATCAGTGCAAGAAAATGTGGAAGAATGTTTAGTCTGAGAAATGCTTTGGGACAGACGTGGAATAAGTAGAACAGTGAAGAACTGCAGTGGGAACTGCAGATCCTGTGTTACTGGTCAGAAAGAAAAAAAATGGCACAACACTAGTTTGGATCCTTCCTCTTACTGCTTTTCATCTTATCGCTGGCTGAAATCATCACCAAATTTAAACCATACGTTTTTAATGATGGTGGAAGAATGAATGAGCATTGCCTGACTCAAGAAAAGTGTTTCTCTTAAGAGGCAAAGAAACTAATGGTGAAATTTAAATTGCTTCATTGACTTTGACTTCAGACAGTCCAAATGCATTCAAAAATACGCTGCTGGGCTCTTTTGTTTGCCTCCAAGGAGAAATGATTAATTTGTGGTTCTCTGCTGTCTAGGGCTTTTTCTTTCTCCTAGGTTAAGTTTACTTTCTTCTCTGTAATTTAATTGGATCCAGTGTTAAACTTTCAGAATAAGAAAGATATATCCAGCATTATGAGGACAACAACGTTTGCCTCATCTCAAATAATAATTTACTAAATCCAATAAAAAACTTGGTACCTAGGTGACTGATTCCTGCAGTGGAATGTAAAATCTGAAGTTTGGTAACTGGGATGCACCTAGAGGAGAAAATCCTCATGGGTGGATTAAGAATCCTCGTGCATAGCGGGAATTAAACACCTCAGGCAAGATTCAAAACAGACAGGATGGTGAGTAAGGAGCAATCAAACTCCAGCCGGCAGGAAATGGCAGAGGAAAGGTTCGAAAAGCCACATCTCTTTCAGGCTTAGGCAGATTTCTTGAAGCCAGAGGAATGTTCTTGCAATCTGTTGTGATCCTCAGCACAGCTTAGGCTTGATTTTAGGAAAAATTTTGGCATATAAAAAGAAATGAAGGAGGTGCAAAATTAGTACATAACGAATGGGCTTGTGTTTTAATGCCAATTAAAAAATAACACGGATTTACCAAGGAAAAAAAATACCAAACCAAAAAAATTACATTTCTTTCTTTTTTGGGCAGAAAAGGTCTTGTCTTTGGAAAATTCGCCATTGGAATGCGCTGCCCAGGGATGTGGTGGAGTCATCGTCCCTGGAGGTGTTTAAAAACAGATTGAAGGCGCTTAGTGCCATGGTTTAAACGATGAGTAGGTGTTGGGTCATAGGTTGGACTCGATGATCTCAGAGGTCTTTTCCAACCTTGTGATACTGTGATGCAGATGACTGACATGCTCCATCAAAGAATTTCTTTTTAAGCAGGAGGTATGACCCTCCAAGTGGCTATAGCACCTGCCCAATGACATCTTCTCATTCCTAAAAGTGCTGAAATGTGCATCTCTTGAGACAGTGCTCTAGCTCTGCCCCCAGCTAGGCTGGCCCTTCTGCTGCATTGCTTCAGAGAAATGAAAACTTGTTGAGTTAGAGAAAGAAAACAGAACTTCACTTGATAGCTGAGGCAGAGGACTGGCTTACTGATCTCCTTCCTAGGGCAGGCAGGCCCTTCTTACCCAGTGCTTAAATCAAGACCTGTGTTACCCTGGAACAATGCTGCCCAAGAGAGAGCATAGGCAGTGCCAATGACTCGGTTGCCAGCCTGGTGCATGGGGCTGCCACTCCCAGCCTACCCAGACTGTACGGCTGCGGGGCACATCTCTACATCCCTGCACGTGCAAACACAGCAGGTGGGAGAAGGGCTAGTTTGATAATCACCTCTCTGTTCTTGCTTTGCACAAAAGACTTCTAATTGTAAAGGCCTTTAAAGGAAAGAATTAGGGATGAGGCAAAGAAGTGTGGAGCTGAGGGCAAGAAAAAGAAAGGAAAGGAAAACGTGGATGGAAGAGAAGAAAGCACTAGTAAGAAAGGAAACAGGAGTGATGAAAAAACAAGAGATAGAAAAAAAGAAAAGATAGTGACACTGATGGAATGCAATACTTCAAAAGCTGCCTCTTCATATTTCATCTTCCAAAGACAAGATTTCTTTCTCCCCAAAAAAGAAAGAAATATAATTTTTTGTTTTGTTTTTTTTTCCTTGGTAAATCCATTGTTTCTTTATTGGCATTAAAACACAAGCCCATTCTTTATGTACTAATTTTGCAGCTCCTTCATTTGTTTTTATATGTCAAAACTATTGATACCTTTAACTTCCAGCTGTCCACCCCTAGCGATCTGAGATAACACCAATAGACTATGTGACCTTTAGAAGTGCTTCAGTGCGCTCTTAAACTCGCTTTATATGACCAGGTATACTTTGAAAAGAGACATCCTTTTACTGCTTCACAAAAATACTTCACAGTACATCTAATTGTGCTAAATTGCATGTATTCATAAATGTGTTTTTATTCATAAAGAAGTAGGAGTTAGTTTTCACAAACAAATAAACTACTTCAGATATTTCCATTTTCCTCACAAATTGTTTGGTTTTTTTCTGAGGAAAACCAGGCATGTCTCTGCCTGTTACTTCGAAATTTTTTAAAAAGGAAGAAGTTAGATCTCTAGTTGTCTGTGCTGTCCACCCTTCCTTCAAACCACCCTCAGTTTACAAATGCACTAAATTCCTCAGTCTTTGTCTTTCCTGAGGTGCCTGCATTCCCTGAACTCAGATTTTGGATTATCCACCAATGTTTGCTTAGCACAAAAACTGAGTTTCTCCTAACATATGCAAAGCTGCTATGCCTTTGATTTTTCCTCACAATTTCCCACTCATAGAACTTGCAGTAGAGCCAGGTTTAGCACTGGCACTCTGCTGTTAATTTGCTTCCTGCTCATTTTCCCACTTGCAGCCCCGGAAACTGTGTGCAAAGGCCAGGAGGCATTTTGACCCATATACCCAGCTAAAGGCAGGGCAGTAGCTGCTCCCAGAAGTGGTTGGGGCCTTCACAGCTGAGCACGTCTCCATCCTTTCTGTCACCCTGGTCCTTGGACAGGCCAGAACGATGTTGGCCCCTGTGCGCTGCGCTCAGCTATCCCGGTGCAGTTCAGAACCATAAGGTACAGTTATGCAGCAAGTTCTGTCTCACGGGGTCATCTCTGCCGGGAGTGCCCTGCTGTGCTTTGGACATCTCACCAAAGTAATCTAAATTAGCAGATTGCGTTCTGCGCCTGGTGGCACCACCAGGCAAATTGAACCACCGAGAATGTGGCTGGGGATTGTTATAAATGTCAAATTTCCTTTTTGTACTTTTTGGGGTGCTTTCCCTTGCGCTAAAGCAAACTGAGAGGATGGAAAAAGTGCGATGCCGGTCCACCCGAGGCGCAAAAGACTAGTCAAGTGCAGTAGTGGGAAGGGGGGAAAGAGAGAACGAGGAGATCAATCTGTAACTGACTGTGAACAATCAATTGAGATACCCCACTACCTTCGGACCAGCCGACTGCTCTGCGCCGCCGCATGGCTATTTATACCACCCTTAACTGACTACATCAAGGTCTGGTGACCGTGGATTGGTGATCCCTCATTTTCCCCTGGCAATCTGTTCATGTCCCTAAACCTCTCAGCGCGACAAAAGCCACGACTGCAAAGAAAAAACCCTTAAATCCAGCAGCAAGTTTGCGCCCCTCTCCCTGCGGGCGGCCCCGCTGCACTCTGGGAAGGGGTTATGCAAATCACGAGGCCCCGCCCCTGCGGCCACGGCCCCTCTGAGCGGGGAGGTGGGCGGGGCTTGGGGGCGCCGGCCACGTCCCCTTTCCCGCCCTAAGGGAGTGGCGGCGGGAGGTGAAGGGGGAGCGGGGAGTGGATATATTTCACAGGATCATTTAAGTTGGAGAAGACGTTTAAGATCATCGAGTGTAACCGTAAAACTGATACTGCCAAGTACAGCACTAAACCATGTCCCCAAGCACCACATCTACGCATCTTTTAAATACGTCCAGTGAGGGGGACTCAACCACTTCCCTCGGCGGCCTCTTCTGATGCTTGACAACCCCTTCAGTGCAGTTATAACATCTAGTATCTAACATCTAGTTTAAACCTCCCCTAGTGCAACATGAGGCCTTTTCCTGTCCCGTTCTCTTTGTTTGCGGGCATTTAATAGATGGAATGGCAAAAATAATTCCATTTCTATCAGCTAAGGAAAAAGAGCTGTTCAACCGGAAGAGGGGAGCTCCTAGGCACCCTGATGTAGATGAGCTCCGCAGTTTTCAAAAAAGATATATCATAAAAAGTCCTGTGTACATGCTTCAGTTATGGGAAGAGCTCCCTTTGGCACCGACCAGTACTGAAAACGCGTATGAGGACAGCCAGAGAGAATCGGGTTTGTTCAGCCTGGAGAAGAGAAGCTCTGGGGAGACCTCATAGTGGCCTTTCAGTGCCTGAACAGGGCTACAGGAAAGCTGGGGATGGGTTTTTTTACAAGGGAAAGTTGTGATAGTACAAGGTGGGATGGCTTTAAATTGAAAGGGGGAAGATTTAGATTAGACATTAGGAATAAATTCTCACTGAGAGTGGTGAGGCACTGGCACAGGTTGCCCAGGGAGGTTGTGGATGCCCCCTCCCTGGAAGTGTTCAAAGCCAGGTTGGATGGGGCCTTGAGCAGCCTGGTCTGGTGGGAGATGTCCCTGCCCATGGCAGGGGGCTTGAAACTGGATGACCTTTAAGGTCCCTTCCAACCCAAACCATTCTATGAGACCACCCCCACCTGCACAAGCAAGGTGTTAGGTCTGCTGAGCTGCAGAAAGGAACCTCATGTCTGAGAGCCTCTCTTCAGTGTATTCTTCAGCTTCTTCTGCATGTAAAAAGCACAGATATCAATAAGCACTGATTAATATAGTTTGTTTTTCCCTGGGCTTTTCTCTCTTTTCTCAACAGGGTTGCTTTTACCATGGGAGTTCAGCCCGTCTCTTCTGCCTAGGAGAACCCTGGCTAGGCACAGCTGTGTTCTGTCCTTCCATAATAAATGGAACCAACTGGTAGTTAATATCTCTGTTACCTTTTTCCTTCCCCAAAGGCCTGTGATTATTGAAGGAAGCTGGGTTTTCCTGGACTTGGAGGGCCTCTCTCAGATTTTTCTCTGAAAGCACGTGGGTACTTCTCTCCAACGGCCGTTAGGTGTGGTGTAATTTCTCATCGGAAGCCTTACCGTAACTGAGTTTGCCAAATGCTCTCTAGGTCAGTGTCTCTTCAAACTCTTGAAAGTTTCCTTTGGGTGCCAGCATATGCTCTGGGGAAAATCTATCCTGGTTAAAGGACGGGCAGAAGTATATACAATTGTATACCTGTGGTCCTGCTTTGGTGAGTGTATACTAAGATATAAGAGTCCAAGCTGCGCTCTGGTGTGTGTATAGTGAGATGCAACATGTCCAAGCTGCATGCTATTTTAGGGCTTATTGCAAAAAGTAGACAAGTATTTGGTTAAGTTACCTGTACAAGTACAGGAGAAGACTATCTATCTCAGCCATTGCTTTGTTTTCATACTGTCTCCTCCTTGTCGTTTCCCAGAGCCACGATAGTGAGGTGATAGTGAGGAAGGAGGGGGAGGAGGCACTCCAGGTGTCAGCGCAGAGATTCCCCAGCAGGCTGAGATGCAGACCATGGTGAGGCAGGCTTTCCCCCTGCAGCCCACGGAGATCAAGGGTGGAACAGAGACAACATGTGATGAACTGATCACAACCCCCATTCCTCATCCTCCTGCACTGCTGCAGGGGAGGAGATAGAGAATATTGAGAGTAAAAGTCAAGCTCCAGAAAAAGGGAGGGGTGGGGGGAAGGAGTTCTTTGGGGTATTTGGTTTTGTTTCTCAGTATGTTGTTCTGGTTTGATTGGTGATAAATTAGATTGATTATTTTCCCCAAGTCAAGTCTGTTTGTCCTATGACAGTAATCGATGACTAATCTCTCTCTGTCCTTATCTCGACCCATGAGATTTCATCATAATTTTCTCTCCCCCATTCAGTTGGGGGAGGAAGTGACAGAGTGACTTTCGTGGGCACCTGGCAACCAGCCAGGGCGAACACAACACAACCATTCATTGTGGCTACCAAAAATTGTCATTAAAAAAGAATCAATTGCAAATTGATTTATGTTATCCATAGTACTTTGCTTCTCTGAAACTATTTTTTTCCCCCAAGGGAATGTTTTACTGTGCAGTAGCTGTTTTGTTCCAGCTAGCATGCACAATAGGTTTCCATTTCGTTTCATTTTTATACTTGCAGATAATTAGATCCGTGCCTTCAGCAAGTGTAAATAAAATATTTCATCATTAACATCAATTACTGTTAGTTGTTATTTACATTGAAAAAGCAGCCACATGTCTCAACAAAATCAGCACCCCCTCTGACAGACAACACTGCAAACAACAGGTAATAGACCCTTGCCTGCAAGCTCCTTAGGGCAGAGATTTGTTGTGTTCTGATTTTCTCTCCCCCATTCAGTTGATGTGTTTGTAAATTATGGATCATGATTTTCAAGGCAATGGAGAAAATTATTTCATGTAACACTGTTAGTGGCACTTCCTTCTGAGGCCAAGTACGGCTTGGTTCCCCCCTACTCAACGTTTCAGTCCTAAGAGAGATAACCTGTATCACTGTGAAAATATTTTGTGTTTTCTGGGGTAGAAAAAATATGAAGTATCTTAAATTACATGCTTTCTCTTTTTGCTTGCACAACTTCCATACTATTTAGAGTTTGGGAAAACTCTCTCTCCATTGGGAATTAATTAAAATTACTTTATTTAATCTCTGCAGACTTATAGATATTTGTACATTCAGGGTTTTCTGACAACTTTCCCTAGGGAATACTTGCTGAAGAAATAGCTCAACTTTTTCAGTGGACGTAACCATGTTACACATTTCCAATTATTATTTCTCACACTAAGCATCTAAGCTAATTCTTCCAGAATTCAGTTTAAGCAACAAAACAAACTTCTAGTGAAACGATAACTTTGCCTAGAAAGAAGGTACTATGGCTAACTGTACTTTGAGCTATGTTCTGTTCCAAATGTTTGGTTTGCCTTAATGAGGGAATTTTGTAATCCGTTAGCCTTATGTTACTTCTGTATCACTCAGCTAAAGGAAACTGAGAAAATTCACAAGACATTTGTTACTCTCATGAGGAAGATTTTTTTTTTTGTTTACCACATTTGACTCTTGCAGGTTTATGGTGCAGATGTTCTGGCCAAAACACTTGTGATTAGTCTAAAGACTGACGCAGAGGTGAGGGACGCAGCAGTTCTTCTGTTGCAGCTCAGGTGTAGAAAACAAACAGCGATGTTTTTGTGGTTCAGAGACAGACTATCCCACAGAAGGTAAAGGCATTGTGTCTGGTGGAGCAGGCACTGCATCTCCATGGAGGGGCACAGATGCACTGAACGCATCAGTGGTGAGTCTGAGGAGGGCACCCGCTGCTACACAGGGGCTACACAGGGGCTCTTCCTGTCCCAAAGGTAGAGTGGGCTCTGACGTGGTGTGATGCACACAATTGCACGTGTCAGTACCTCTTTCACTATCACTGACAAGGTTACCCGTTTAGTGGACAAGGAGAAGGCTGTGGATGTGGTGTACCTGGACTTTTGTAAAGCCTTTGACACCCTTTCTCACAGTGTTCTAATGGAGAAACTGTCTGCCATTGGCTTGAACAGGTGCACCCTCTGCTGGGTGAAAAACTGGCTGGATGGCTGGACCCAGAGGGTGGTGGTGAATGGAGTTAAATCCAGTTGGAAACCAGTCACGAGTGGGGTTCCCCAGGACTCCGTGGGGGCCCAGTCCTGCTCAATATCTTTATTAATGATCTGGATGAAGGAATAGAGTGCACCCTTGGCAAGTTTGCAGATGACAGCAATCTGGGTGGAAGTGTTGATCTGCTTGAAGGAAGGGAGGCTCTGCAGAGGGATCTGGATAGGTTGGATCGATGGGCTGAGACCAACGGGATGAGGTTCAACAAGACCAAGTGCTGAGTCCTGCACCTGGGACACAACAACCCCATGCAGTGTTACAGGCTTGGGGAAGAATGGCTGGAGAGCTGCCTGGCAGAGAGGGACCTGGGGGTGTTGGTTGACAACTGGTTGAACATGAGCCAGCAGTGTGCCCAGGTGGCCAAGAGGGCCAATGGCATCTTGGCCTGTATCCAAAACAGCATGGCCAGCAGGACAAGGGAGGTGATTGTGCCCCTGTACTCAGCACTGCTGAGGCCACACCTTCAGTACTGTGTTCAATTTTGGGCCCCTCAGCACAAGAAGGACACTGAGGGGCTGGTGCTCGTCCAGAGAGGGCGATGAGGCTGGTGAAGGGGCTGGAGAACAAGTCCTACGAAGAGCGGCTGAGGGAAATGGGGTTGTTTAGCTTAGAGAAGAGCAGCCTGAGGGGAGACCTCATCGCTGTCCACAACTGCCTGAAAGGGAGGTTATGGTGAGATGGGTGCTGGTCTCTTCTCCCAAGTGACAGGTGGTAGGACAAGGGGAAATGGCCACAAGCTGCGCCAGGGGAGGTTTAGGTTAGACATCAGGAAAAATTTCTTCACTGAAAGGGTGGTCAGGCAGTGGAACAGCTGCCCAGGGAGGGGGTTGAGTCACCATCCCTGGAGGTGTTTAAAAGGCGGGTAGATGAGTTTCTGAGGGACATGGTTTAGGAAGGGGACAGGTACAGTTGGACTTGATGATCTCAGAGGTCTTTTCCAACCAGATGATTCTATGATTCGACTTTTATATCACATTCTTTTGTGTGACTCCCAGATGCTGCAGTTTATATCTCATGGTATTAAAAAGTTCACTAGCTTTTGCTTTGCAATGTTCTAGTAATTAATATTCTAATAATCTGCGTGATTAATAAATCAGTCTGTAAAATTTCATTTGAAACCTAGCAGCTGGGTACAAATTTCACAGGTTCAAACTGTTATGAAGAGAAGGAACTTTCTAGAAAAATAGTCATCATGTGAATATAAAAGACACTTTTAGGCATTCTTACCCCCAGACATAAAGTACAGTGTAAAGACTTTCTGTCCAAAATATATGTTGAGCTGACAGTTGTGTTTAGTAGGAATTTATCTACTGATCTAGCAACTGTAAAGCCAGCCAAGAGCTGTAATCAGCAGAGCTGACTGACACGTTCTGAGTGGTCTCCCAAATACTTACAGTCAGAAAATCCTACTGGTTAAAATTAGAAGTTTAAGTTTGAATTCCCCCCTCCATTCACTACAGCTTGTTTTATGAAGGAAATGTTTTGAGGCTGACCTTTTCCTACATTTCTAGTGACAGCATACATGTAACCTTTTCTGTTTACAGTGATTACCTTTTCTTCTGTTCAAAATTTGTGACCTTTAGGACATTTTTGGGCAACAACAGGATGAACTGTACGTTTAGGACACACAAAATACCCCAGATTTTGTACAGGCCTCCTAGATGGGGATGAAAATCAGTCACTGCTTGTCTTTGAAAGGAAAGGAGGTTGTTAAGGCTTTTTAAAACAATGTTTTATCTTCAGAGGTTTGCTGAACTGCGTCAGAGTGAGGACAAGCACTGGATTTATGGGGATAGAAGAATATTTAACTTTTACCCCTCAATGTGTCTGAGTTTAAAAAAGGGCTTCAATGACTGGAAGTGGTAAAAGACACGGACATTAGAGGGGCAGTGTTTAAGCTGCTTGCACCAAACCTGAAAAGACACTAGAAACTTGCACTCACATAGCAGTAACACCTAAGAAATGAGACTGTGTATTGCCTTCATAGCCTATAAATATGTTTTAGCAATTAAAATGGATGCAACCCTGTATGCAACTACTGTGAGGGCCCTAGGGAGGCTTCTACTTGCTCTTGTTTATTTAAGAGGCTTTCTTTAAAAATCAGTGTGCTTGCCCAGAGGATGCAGCAAGTGGGAGGGAGAAGTGGTTAGAAAACAGAATCAGGATCGAGTTTCCAAAGAGGGAAAAGGAGGAGAAAACTCCCTGTGAAAGCAGAGCAGACTAGAATCGCACACTGCAAAATAATAAAAAATATATTGCTTCCTCTGAATGCAGTGTTGAATAATGCAGGCATCTTTCCTCCCACACTGGATACTGCCTAAGTTTTATTAAATATCTCTGCAGTAACACAGGTTTTACATAGTGCTTTGCAGAATAGTGGGTCGGGTCAGACACAGCCTCCCTCCCCACAGAGACAGCAGCGCTGATGCTGTGCCAAAGCCAAAGCACAACACCACCAGCCCCACATGCTGATGGGAGAGGACCTGTGGAAAGGCCCCTGGGTGACGTTCTGTCCCTAGCACTGTGGGGAGGCAGACGGTACCCTGGGGCGGTGAGGTCCTTGGAGGTGACTGAAAGCTGGGATGAGGTGGGGAAAAGAAAATGGCATGGAAGCTTGGCTGTGGAAGACACCAACTGGAGGCTCTCAGTGGGACCGGCGGGCTGATGGCAAAAACGGGAGGCATGATGGCAAAAAAAGCTGGCATCCTAAAAGAAGGGGATGCTTGCTGCAACTCAGAGGCACCTGACTTGCCGCTGGCTCACCCCCAGCTGGCACCCTGTCCCTTGCAGCACCACACGTGGGGCTGGCTCAGGGAGACACGGCTGCCTGCAGCACCAGCCCATCAGGCTAAGGCAGAAGAGCCTGGCTTGCGGTGTTTGCAACCCCTCTTCCTCCCCCCCCCGCCCCGAAAAGGTGCAATATTGAGTTTGGAGCTGGCTTCATAATTTGTGCCCACTTGGCACAACACCTGTGAGGACTCCCGTTGTGCAAATGTCGATGTTTTAGCATTGAGCAAACGGGCAACCTCCCTCTGTGCTGGGCTCCCAGCAGGCACGGCTGGGTGGGCAGCAGCTTGATGGAGGCCTCGCATATTAACTCCAACAACTGACACCAGGCTCTCAGCCCTGGAGCACATAGCCCTTGGGATTTTGATGGGCCATATCTCTTTGGGTGGGAGGGGACGGCTTGCAAGTGGGGAAGTTTTGGAGGCCCCACAGTAGAGTCAAAGCTGAGTATTTCCAACCACCACACCCACTGTGGGTCTGGGAAAGGCAGCACAAGTATTATTACGTTGATTAACAGTGTTAAGTTAAATATTAATATGTGGCAAATGAGAGTTGCTAGAAGGCTATTTTGGCCTTCATTATGAAAAAACTTTCACGCTTCTGGAGAAGGGACAGTGAAATACTTGTAGGGGGGGAATCAGGATATGGTAAAGAAAATCCTGAAGGGGGAAAAATATATATGTATTAGATTTCAGTCTATGACAGCATGTAGGTTTCTACTGGTGTAGTCATGTCATTTGAGTCATTGAGTTCCTGATTTCCAGAGCTGTGCCTGCAGAGCTGAAGGGTGCAGTTGCACCCTGTGAGCCCAAGTCAGCTCTCACTGCATGTTCACTACACGTTCAGCCCACAGACACAGTGAGAGAGTGGGGATGCAGTGTGGGGAAGGTGATAGGAGTTCATAGTGCAACTTTGCCTCTGCAGCTCAGTCTGTAAAAGGAACCTTTTGTTCGTACACTATGTGTTTGTGGGGCTGTAGATGTAGCTGAATGGAAGACAGTGGAAAAAAAATAGAGAGTAATGGAAAAGAAAGATAAGCAGGAACAACAGCATTTTAGCTAGAAGTCTTCAATAATTGCCCAATAAATGCAGATTTCAAATAGATGAGGAATGTTGATATAAAGAACCTGCAGGTAAATGAATCTGTAATGGCTGGGGATACACTCCTTTCAGCACAATTAACATCTCACAGCTGACTTAAAAAAATTCCAAAACATAACTCCCAGTCTAGAAAGAGAGGGCCGAGGTGATTCAAGGCTATGTGTTTCAAGCAGCCACCTGTGAGGTGCAATCATCAAAGACATATTTGAGGATCATGACTACCAAAAATTAAATACCTTCCTGTATAAAATGAGGGCCTCCACTTCGCTCCGTTGCTCTATGCTCTGACAATCAAATGGCACATTTGCTTAAAGCACGTAGAGTAAAACTCCTTATGTCTTGTATGTGAAAGTTTTAGGAAGTAATCACTTAATTTTTGCTATTTATCCTTTTGACTATTATTCCATTTCATTAATCTGTGAAAAAATGCTTGAAGTTATAAGCATGATGTATTAGAAATTAAAATGTTGTAATTAAAGCAGAATCTCAGGTAACTTGACTCTTCTTTCCTCCCTTATCCCCAGAAAGTAACTCTTTCCACTACCTTTGCAGAAGTGTCTTGAAGCACAGAGCCTGCGTTGTTAACAATGGTAAAAATCAAGTAAGTGGCAGGCATTGGCTTCTCAAAGAGACCGGGGAAGAAAGCATAGTCCATGAGGGATTAAGACTGAAGAATATATCCTTGCCTCAATGCTCATTTATTCCAGAAAAAATGGCTGTCAGTTTACAAATTAAAGGGAAAAGGACCTACAAAAAATGTTAAAATCACTAAAGCACTTAAAAAAGCAGAAGTAGGGTGAGGAAGGTTGAATTACACGTGTAGTGCTTGAAATATTCCTGTAGCTGCATCCCTGCTTTTTCCTGCCTCTTGAAGCTCTAGACTAATGCTAGTTCTATAATTTTTGATTGCAAATGATATTTAAAAATGTGCAGAATTTCAGCAGCAAAAGACCAGTCAAGTGCAGCAGTGGGAGTGGAGAAAGAACAAAGAAATCTGTAACTGACTGTGATCAATTAATTATAAATACCACTGCCATCGGACCAGCCGAAGAAGCAATGCGGTAGAAAGATTATTTATAGCTCTAAAATGGCATTCTGTAAAGGTTATGATGGTACTTGTGGTATTCTGGATTTGCAAAATCAAATGATTGTTGTTTTCTTTTTTAAAATCTATGAATCTGTATCTCTCTTAAAACCCAGTGTGTAACATATTTCACGTGGACCTCTTCCTTTGGGCAACATCGACACCGTTGCATGATGGGTAAGTAATATGCAAATATAAAGCTTTGACCCAGAGATTGAAAACGGCCGAAGGGGCGCTGCTGTCTCGTTCTTTTTTAAGAAGCGAAGCAAGCATTACAGGTCATGTCTGACAGGAGAATAAACCTATTCGCGGATGATCTTTAACAAGGGAAATGTGCAGGATTTACGTGAGCAGTCCTGCACTGAGCATAGTGCTCTGCCCCCGCGTTTCTGCATCTGCAGCCCTCCAGAGGCAGATGAGCAGGTTCATCTCTACTGATGTATTCTTTCAGTTATGTCTGCTGTAGCTTATAACACCACAAGTACCTTTATTTGTGAGTGGCTGCTGAAACCTTAGATTGCTGCTCCAAAGCATGTCAGTGTTGCAGATGAGGAGATGGAAAGGCCAGTAGCAAACAGGCATGGATGAGATCTGTATCTCCACAGCTACTAAGAAACTATTGCAAAACAGAACTTTCCATTTAGAGTTAAAATAAATACCTAAACCCCATGGTTTTTTAAATATTTTTTTCCTGATGATATTCTAGCCAAAGTGCATCACAGAAAGAACACTTCCAAAAGGCAGAGTTTCAGTGAAATGCCCTGCTTTCCAATGAAATCAAGAAGAAACTTCCTCCTGTCCCATCCCCTCCTACATCCACCTGCCCCTTAGCAGTGCTGCAATAACTCCTGCAGCACAACCCCACACCTCTGTGGGAACACAGGCTCTGTTTTGAGAACCAAAAAATCCCCACGTAACATAGGGAGGGCCCTGCTGAGTGCAGATAAGATCAGCCTTGCAGTTTAGAGTGCAGCTCTCCTAAACAGCACTGTTGCATGGGCAATGAACCACAGCACTGGGGCAGGAGTTCTACCCTCCAAACTCAGCATCTCACTGTTTTGTTGTTTTGCAGTTCTTGTCATTGTACCCTTTCTGGTCGCCTCGCAGAAGAGACTTTGTGAGCAGTTGTGCAGCTTGCTCTGCTGCCCTAAATCGAAGCTCCTGAGGCGACTCTTCTCCACGAATTCCGGGTTGTACAGTCCCCCCCTCTGCCTTGCACCAACACAGCTAATGGAGGAAAGTGATACCGTGGCAAATAACACTTCAAAGGTTACCCTTTACGCCCAGAGAGCTCACTGTGCAATTGCAAAAGAGAGTTTGAGGAAGCAAGGGTAGAAGTTGCCCTGGAAGAGCTTCAAGGAGCCTGATTTAAGATTGTCTTTAAACCGCTGTGTGTGTAGTAGCTCAGTGTCTCATCTGAGGCGAGGAGGAGATTAAATATTGCTAAAGAGACCAAATACCACTCTTACTGATTTCGGAGAAATAGGCTTAAAATATTCTGGAGATTTAATTCAGCTTGATGTTTGTGATCTATCAGCCTTCTTTGGGCCATAAAAATGAAAATGCGGACATTCCTTGCTCTGAAACCAAGCAGGCTGCCAGAAAATGGAATTACTTCCTAAAATTTGGAATAATATCTATTGGAATAATTTCAAAATCTGGCCTATTTGGCCAAATTTGGCCCCTGTATTTATATTACTGCCTTGGAACCAAACAAAATGTTTTGGTTTTATTCTAGAAGAATACTAATATCCTGATGGCACCACAATAAACAGATTAATTTCTTCAGAACAGTGTTGCTTGGTATGACACAAGTAGGAGAACTTAAGCAACGTCTCTTTCATGGGAAAGTAGCATACAGACAGAATCAAGAACCAGATCACTTGTCTTTGGGCTTCCTCCTCAAAGTCAGAAACTTCCTACATTTCTTGACTCGATGAAATCAGAAATTTGGGGGTTTTTCCCAAACTGAGTAGAAAGGGAGGCAAGAAAATAAAAGAGCAGTTCATTTGCACATGTTTTACATCAGTAATATTGTATGCAGGCTTTTCATCAAATGAGTTTCTAATCTAACTCGGTTGGATTATGTTGCAGTTGGAACCCATTTAACTTGCTATGGTTTCAAAATCTATTTTGTTGTGGCATGTATTTCCTTTGGAAATTTGCAAAATTTGACCACTCTCAGCTGTCTCTCCGTGCTTCTGTGTCATTGCTACAGCAGGCTCCAGCAAGTGAATATGCATTGGAAGTAATCTCTTTTCTCATCTTTAAAAAGGATCGTATACTCCCCTGGAGTTTTCATACCCCTATTTTCACATATATTTTTTCTACAACTGGGCCCTACTTACTTTCACAGATATATATTTTACCTATTGCAGATATTTTCACAGATAAATATTTTACCTATTGCAGATATTTTCAATGGATGATAGGATTAGTCTGGTAAGAATATTCCTGTATCGTGGCAGAGACCCAAAATATTTGTAAACCCTAGCAGACAATGAGAACCTTGGTCCAGCCCATAGAAAGATGTCAAGACTGGTCCCGTGCTCCTTACTCCTAGCTTCATCTTTGCCCTTGTTCCAGCCTCAAATTCAGTACTGTTTTAACACACTAATTAGATACCCTGCAGCATGACCTGGGGTTCAAGTGTGTGTCACTTTCTACACCACCTTTTCCAATACATATGCAACAGTGTAGGCTGGAGCCTCTCTATCCGTTCCAGAGGACCCATCTACAGTAGAGACCCACTTTCAATGTAATAAGACAGGTTTTTCGTAAGAGCTCAAGAGGATTTCTTTACATAGCTTGTGCTAATTTGTTTATTGTGAACCACTGCTCTTCTGACTAGCCCCGTTAAGCTTAACGTCGATTTCTTCTCTTTCATTACACACTGTGAGTCTTGCAGACTTAACCTACAATCAAAATATTTGACGTGTTAAGTTGGAGACTTAACGTTGCTACAGAAACCTTTATGATTACTTACATACGGTTACTTTAATGCTGTGAAACTGAAAAAAAGGTGACAGACTCTATAGTGTGCTTCAAATACATTGTGTTACACAGCATTCCAACATCTGGTGTTGGTGATGGAGCTACAGACATTCACTAAAAGCAACAAATTACCTCACTTCACGCTTCAACATGTACTGTAAACCAAATTCACAAGAGTACTTGAGGAATGTAAGACAACACATGATTTGACAAGCACGTTCACATCCTTAAAACTACCAATGTAAAGAATAAGAGGTGTTTCTTTCCATTGTGTAGGAATGGAAAACTAATGTCAGTCAAAGCATTCTCCTCAAGAAAAATAACTTCTCCTCGGGAAGAAGTACTTTATCAATATTGCTGACCTTAGCAAACAATAGTTATAGCTCACATTTCAGGAAAACATTTTATTTGTTAGGACACTCATTCAAAGCACTGAGAACTAAAGCTTCTTTGGTTTCCACATAGTTTTAATCTATGTGAAGAAAATACAGGAGCCTGAGCCAACGAATGACCATTCCAAATGATCTAATCTGGCAACAGGGTTGCAGTGGATGGAGACGAGTTCCTAAGAGCAACACATGGTTAATTTTTTATAATGTTTTCCTGAACAACCCTGGACTCACACAGTTCTAAAAAGTGTCACAACGGTGGCCAAAAATCAGTAGTAAGCAATGTTTGGTGATGTGAATTTCCCACTCATGGCTGAGCTTCCTGGTCAGAATCACCCAACTAAGCATGACAGTTCAGCATTCATCCTCTTTGAAATAACTTCTTTTTAATTCTCTGTACCACACCAGCAAGCTCTCTAATTCATTACAGACTTCAAGTGTCCACTGAAGACAAAGGGCTGTCATGAGTCTAACAAAATTTCTCACTAGCATATACTACTTCTGCTTTCTTCCCAGAAGTTTTAGCAAGTCCATAATATGCATTATCAGGATTATCAGAAACTATGTGTAGCAGCAGAACAACTGCTCAGCTTTTGGGGTTTTTTTTTGGTGGGTTTTTGTTTGTTTGTTTGTTTGTTTGTTTTTTTAGTCTGTAAGTACAGTAATAAATGGTAGGATATTTCAGAGTTTGAAGGATTGATTAGACAGGGACATGATGTAATTGGGCAAAGGGAAATTCTATAAATTGGTAGTAAAGTGTTTGGAAATTTCGAAAGAAATAAAATCCAGACATAGGGAAAGATGTTTTCTAGATTCTCACTTTCTTGTTTAAAGGTATAGCAAGATTTTATATGTTGAATCAGCTAAATGTTACAATTTATTAACATTATTCATCCAGGGCAACAAGCTTTCCCACTTCTAAGGGCAAGAGATCATGATTAAAATTTTCAAAGACTCGTAATATCCATCGTTATTTTCTTACTTGAAAATAATCTGTTCAGAGATTAAAGCTACTTTCATTTGCTCCTGTACAGACAACTTTAGGAAAAATCACCTGCAAATTGATTTCTATCAATTTCAGACAAGAAAACTATGTTGCCATTTATTTTGTTTGGACAGCCCTGACTATTTCCACTCAGAAATTGTTATTTCAGTTTAAATTTCCCACCAACCAATCTCTTGCAGGTCTCTTTCTTTACTTCTCCTTTCTAATCTGACTTGTTCTTCCAAAGCAGAATTGATTTTGGAATTTCCTAATTTATGATTATACATTATTTTGTTCAGGAACCTACGGATGCTGAAATGTTAATACAGTACAAATGTTATGCCCTGTATACACTGATATATCAATTACATTCATCGTTCATCATCAGAGGATAAAACTTGGTCGTGGTGAGAACAGGGATTCAAATATAAAAATACCAATCATAACCATGGGTGCCAATACAATCATGTTACAAAATATCTCTGTCCCAGCTAATAAAGATTAAAGGCCGCCACTGAGAAGTGCTTAGCACATCATGGTTTTAACTTAGTGTTTCAAATAATCCTCACTATCAGTACTTAACACTGAGCTGGCCTTCAAGTAAAAAAAAAATAAAATAAGGGATGCTCTTTGTGTAAGATTTTATTTACATTATGTATTTTTATTAAAGTTACAGCCTTTTACCATACATACATTTTATGACTGTATGGAAGCAATTAAATGCTTTACTGCAAAGTGCTGCTTAGTCAAATCTCATTTAGCAACAGGGTCAACCGAAGTCCTGATCTAGCAAAATATTTAAATATTGGCAGTACAAAAAGCACACAGTTATTTCTTTTGATTTTGAAAGTATTGTATATGAGTTTATTGCTCAAGCAAGGCCATACAGTGTTTCATCTATGCTGGTTGTCTAGACTTTTCCTGCAAAGGCACTGGCACACTGCACGTTTATGCTTCAAGTGGAAAACAGTCCTCCTCTTGCTCTTTTCTCAGTAACCTTCCCCAAAACCACAGTGTTAGAAAAGGTGAAAGCTTAGAGGCACAAGAAATTGTGGATAATTCAGTCCTTGACAAGCAAGTGTGGGGTGCCTCCTAACTTTTGTGTGCCTATATTGCTCTGCAAAAGCGGGTGTCAAGGATTTGCTGAGTGGCTTTAAAGCAAACAAACCAGAATCAACTCTTATTATCCCTCCCCTCTCCTCTCCTCTGCAGCCTGAGTTTAATGTTGACATCCAAACTAAGGCATTTGGTATGCTAGAAACTTAAATAAGAGCTACTTTTTACACTTCAACAATGCACTATGAAATATGAATGCAGGTTTATTTGAAAGACTTGCAGTGCACTAGGAAGGTAGTTTGGAAAGATACTCATGTTTTTTGTAATAAGGGGAAAATAATAATCAGCATGTTAACCTTAAACTAACAAACAGCTTCATTTTTTAATTTTTATTCTAAGCTGTCAGTCAAGCTAACGAGGAATTTTTGCTTCAGCTAAAGATCCTCTGAGGGAAATGAAGTGAAATTATGTTGTCCTTGAGAATGAACTTTAATAAGGCATTGGATAGCACTGGGCAAGCACATATACACACATTACTGCATATATTCAAGCATAAGCAATGTGTGTGTTGCTATAACAGTCAGGAATGACCTAATGGAGGCACATTTGGATTCAGTTTGCATTTATAGTGATGTAGGCTGTTATCCAAGTTCAAGCCAGAGATTCTCATTCCAAAGATTTTCATTATAGACTTTCTCTGCTTGTATTGTAACTGTTTTTTAAGATCAGTTACATTAGAACTGGGATGATAAATTTAATTTCCTTCTGAGTTTTGATTCAAACCACAGCATTTAGGTAGGTTTCTGTGCAAAAATCCCATGTCTTTGTGGTTGTCTTCTCCTTTTTATTAGAAGTGTAGGACTCTTGCCTGTAAGAACACCTTGTATTGTTTTTGTTCAAGCTGAGTGCATATCTGGAAACACAGCTTTTATACGATCAAGTACAATAGAAACATTTTCCTACCTCTGCTATTTACTTGGTCGTTTGAAGGTCATATAGAAACTAGTGAGAACATCTAATGTAGGAGCATTAGGACTGGTTTGCTTGTATTCATGTAATTTAGTTGAGTAAAAGGCTTGAACAATCTTATTTGGTTACAGCATGGACTCTTGATTGTTTTACAGCATCAGTTTTAGATTGACGCTGGTTAGAATACTTAAACTTTTCAGTATGGACAAAGCATGCTACAGGGAACAGCCCCACTGTCCTCCTCTATGTAATAAGTATATGATGAGATGTAGTTTGTGAAGCATATCCCAGCTGGAAGGAATTACCTTTCCCAGCATTTTGGAGTCATGATCTCTGCTGTCTTGCGCTGCTATTTCAAGAAAAACCATTTTGAGATATTGGATATGTTTCAGACTGGTAACTGTGAAGAAATTTTCCTTTATGCATTTCTATTCCATTTCTCCCCCTGCCCAACAAACGCTACCTGACACTCAGCTGCTGTGGGAAGAGCCAGGTTAATTAAATAAGTATACTCAGCCCATTTTACTGACAGTTCTTCCTGCTGAGTTGGGAGATTGTTCTGATTTTACATAGCGGCCCATGAATCATTTTGAGTTTCAGAGAAAAATGTAATGCCCTGTAGTGGAAATTCTCAAACTAAGAATTACTGGAAAAATCAAAATATGTCTGAGGAGTGAAAGATTTTCAGAAACAAGAAAAGTTTCTCTCACAGCTCGGCAGAGAACATTGATCTGGTATGATAACTCATATCCAAAGCAATTAATCAAAAGACAAGTTTCTACAGAGGCATGCAAGAACCTCTAAACAAGAAGATTTTTACAGACCCTCCTTGGCTTTTGGTGTTGTATAAAGGATATTTCTCTGTGCAAGATCATTTCCCACATAAGTGCCACATAAATATTGTACCCCTGATATACTGTGGCAATATTTTGCACAACTTACCAATGTCTGAAGTAAAATATGGGTTGTTTCTGTATCTTGATTGCCTTTCATTAGTTTTAAAAATCACCTCTTATCTTAACATGAGTAATTATAAGCAGGCTCCCAAATTTACTTCCTCTGTGCTATAATTTTACATTCCTCTTTCCTAACTCCACCTATTCATCTTCTCTCTTCTTTAAACAGGCCCACGAATCTTTTACTTTCCCTATCTGTGTTGTTTTGGTTTGTTTTTATTCAGGCATCACAGACGAATTCAAAGCCCCTTTTGTGGAAAGGACTTAACTTGCTGTTTGCTGTGAAAAATGTTACTTTCCCTTCTTACATGTCCTAATGATCCATCCACGCGCTTAGTTCCCTCCTGTCAATGGAGCAGACACTTCCACTGAGTTATCTGCCTCATGACTTGGGTTTGCTGTTTTGTTATGTGCATTTTTTTCCTCAAACAGTGCACGTATTATTCCTTTTGGCTTTCACAGGGTCATCCTGTCTGCAGTGGTGTTTTATAGGCCATTCATGAGACCATAATCAAATAAGTCACTTGTGAGTAGGTCATTTGGATTTCTGTATGATTTTAACCTCTGACATGGTCACTCTTTGAAGTCATATAATACCAGGCACAGTATCTCCTTAGTTTGCTCAGCCTTGCTCAGAGTGGGACCGCAGGCAATGGACCACTCACTTGGTCCACCTGAGCATCAGTAAGGATGCTCACTCTTAGCCTGTCCTCTTCGCTTGCTGCTCAAAAAATTTAATGGGATAAAAACGAATAAGGTGAAGTAATTAACTCACCTTACTGAGTATGAGTGAAGAGGAATTTAAGTCCAACTTGTAAATTCATAACCACTGCCAATAAGACTGAAACTTGGCTAGAGGGGCAGACCTGAGTCCTGAGACTTCCAGAAAAGCAGTCAGGTGAAGAAAGGGCCAGCATTTGTGTGCTATTTTTGTTTGTCTTAGAAATTACACAGAGCAGCTGTGGTGGTTTGGTCCTAGAAATGTTATCTACCATACAATCTAGATCAGAATAACATAAATGCTATAAACAAATCTAAAGCATGGTTTTAGGGGCAGACACTAGGAACTCTTTTGTAGGGTGAAAACATAAACAAACCCTCCATTTTCATTTCAGTACTCCTGCTCCAGCAGACATTTTCACAGCAGCAGATATACAGAGCCAGAGAACACGTGGCACCAGATGACAAAGTGGACAATTTGTCATCACAAACACATTGGGAAAGCACCGTATTTACAATTATTTCTGTTAGACAAGAATACTTTTTCTGACTGCTCCTTGTGGATGGAATTCACATGCCCTGCTCTAATTTTCACTGAGGCTTAATACTGAGGTTTTGTCCCAGCAAATGTTTTTTTCCAGGAGTCACAGCACAAAGAGTTTGTCTGAGGAGATACAGGGCCACTTTAACTGCAGACTGAGAGATGTGGCCAACTGTCAACCTGTTAGGAAACACAGATGTCTAAAAGGCATTAAAAAGACTGGTCAAGGTTAGCAGTGGGGTGGAAAATAGAAAGGTTAACTAACAGTAATAATTTCTGTTAACCCACTGCCTTTGAGAAGGGCGGTGAGGATGGTGAAGGGGCTGGAGAACAAGTCCACTGTAGCAGAGTGAGTGTTGATCTCTTCTCACAAGTGACAGGTGATAGGACAAGGGGAAATGGCCATGAGTTGTGCCAGGGGAGGTTCAGACTGGATATTGGGAAGAATTTCTTTACCGAAACGGTGGTCAGGCACTGGAACAGCTGCCCAGGGCGGTGTTTGAGTCACCATCCCTGGGGGTGTTTAAAAAACAGGTAGATGAGTTTTGAAGAACATGGTTTAGCAGAAGATGGGTACAGTTGGACTCGATGATCTCAAAGGTCTTTTCCAGCCGGTAGATTCTATAAGTCTGTGGTTCTACCATTGGATCGGACACTGCCAATGTGACTTTGGCTTTTATATACATCTCTTAAATCACTTTTCTACCCTAATTAGGATGATTTATTTAACTAATCTAAGCAAAGACAATGATTAATATACAGTATGTATATTTTGTATATGATACTTTGTATCATGAGCACCAGTAAACAGTCTCTCTGTCCCCTTGCCACATTTCCTCGGCAGTTCAGGTGGCAGAAAGAGTTTCTGGATTGCAAAAAATTTGCATGACGGGAAATATCAGCAAATGACTGAGTTGTAAACTCTTTGTGCTATGAAGACATTATTTGAGTTTGGTGACTATCAAGAGAGAGTTGTGTTTAGTTACTGAATTAAAATAATACCAGGCACTTTGAAACTGGTGCAGAGAGACAGATATGTGGGGCTTGTTCTGCTTTCTGAGCTCTTCTGCGTACAATTAAGAAACAAACCGGCTCCACGAGTCTGTTGATAAAATGCAGCAGATGGCAGTAACGTACAAAGGAAACATGATCCTTTGCTTATCTCACGATTACCCTGAACATACAGACTTCACCCTTCCTCACGTTGACTGGCTGGTCTAGAGCTGCTGGTTGTCTCCATTTTACTCGTCTGGATTTCGACTCGCTTTAGTCTATTTGCCAGCAGTGTCTTAAATCAAGAACCAGACTGAAGATTCAAAGCTGAATGGTTTTACAAGTTCAAAAGAACATCACTGAGATGCTGTCAGTGAAAATAAATAACCTGGAAAGAAACTGCTGCTAAATTAAGACACATCCTACTCCGAATAAGAATGTCATATTGACTTCATTTTAGCTGTATTTTTAAAGCACTGTGCCAGCAATTAAAAAGGTGAATCAGATAAATCCAATTTTGTGGCTTTCAAAAAGCAGTATTTCATGGGTCCATGCCTATTAAAAAAAAAAAATAGAGCAGTACAAATCTCCTGAATGCTCTCAGTTACAGAACTTCCACATATTTCCTGCTAAAAATTCCAGCTAAAATAGGAGATGTATTATTGAGTATTAAGCATTATTGACGTGTATTAAGAGACAATGATATAATTTTTAGCATTCCAAGAATATTTGACTGAAAATGAAGAGGAAAAAAAAATCCTCTGTTTGATGCTGCTTGGAAGACCTTTAGGAAGGAGGTCTCCCAGGTCCTTCCTGCTCCTGAGTCCCACGATTCCCCTGCTCATTCTTTTTTCTGTCAGATTAAGAGCTTTGGGCTCCAAACCTCGGCCTGTGGGGTTTGTGCTGGAGTGGTGCAAGACCCAGCTTCACGTTACAGATTTGGAAGAATTAGATGAGCAGTGCTGCATCTGATTTTCAGCCATTGCTGAAATAGGTAACCCAAGATCGGTGATGCTCTGTCACTGATGTGACAAGGGGTTTGTGGCCACCCTAGCGATTTGGTTGTGGGGTGGTGAGAGCCAGCACTGCCAGAAGTGATGAGCTACAAGGTGGCTTGGACATGAGTAGTCAGGAATCATGAATTATAGGCTTATGTATGCTCAGATTTCAGCCACCTCCTATGACATCTTCCATTCTTTGGGGTTTATTTGGTTAAAAAGTACACTGTAACATTATTTCCACTTGGAGACAAAGCAAAACAGTATATTTTGTTGGTATTGTGATGGATGTAAAGGAATACTACTGGCTGTAAAATAAATTAACTGAAATGATGTAAACCCTTGTCTTGTTCTGAGCTGCATTCAGCATGAATATCTAAGCATTTCTGTAAAATCATCCACGGGCTTCATAGTAGCTACAACAGCAGCTCTTTAGCCTTTAAAAGGAAGATGATACTAAACTATATGTGCCAAACAAACACGGAGAATATATGAAGATTATTAGCATAACCTCAATTATCATGGATAGGTCCTTAACATAAAATTTAATCTTCCCATTTTTCCCAGCCAATGAGGCATGTAGGGTATGATCTGTTGCTGCTGGCAGAAGGTTTAGGTACACCTGTGTTAAGAGAAAATGTTCTTTCTATATTTTGTGGATTTTAGTTGCAAGCTATGCCTGTCGGTTTACTACAGTGTCTTTTTATGGCCTATTTTTTATTTTTATGAGGAGCATTACACAATGCTTTCTCAAAACCCCAAATCAATTATATTCAAAGACGTACCTGAGTCAAATTCATAATCTAAATACTCTCAGATTTTTAAAAAAACAATTCTAAATTTAGGTTTTCCTTTGCATATGATAAAACAGAAATTATCTGGCAGCGGTAAACCAAACTGCAGAGCCAGTTTTTTGGGACATTCTGTGTGCAAGAAATAAGGCAGTGCTCAATTTCCTCTGCAGATGAATGCAGATATATTGGAAAGGATAATTACAAGAAATAGTGATTCAAAGAGGGGTGAATATATTTTCTTAAAAATAGCAAAATACCAAATTAAAAAAATGAAACAATAAATGTCAAAAATAAAAAACCCCACTAATTGTGATCCTAGAGCTATATATTCTCATATGTAGAAGTATCTAGTCCTGCTCTGTAGGAAGCAGAAGATAATAAAAAATGGGAAACACATTGGATTACAAGAGTTTGTTTCATGGGCGTAAGAGGCACGCATTGCACAGAAATTTTAATCTGTTGATTTTACCACTGTTTTAACTCTTGTACTTTAAAATATGGCATCTACTATTTATGCAAGCCTAAACAGAATATTAATTAGAAGGGACAGTTAAGCCTGAATTTAAATCAAGATGTTGAGTAGCCTCTGGGGACATTTATAATTAGCATTTGAATGTATAAGTAGATATTAATTGAAAGGTACCCAAAGAACTGTAGAGAAAGCTGCAGTTTTGAGTGTGAAAGGGATTGGATTTTGTACGATTGCATTTACTCATGAAACACATTAGGATAAATACATTATTCCTTGGCTCTCAGATGCCCTGAAGCCACCACAAGCAGACTTTCTTAATGACTGGAATTTTTTCTCAGTCAAATAAAGAAATGGGTAAGATTTCCTTGACTTCAGGATGCTGGATGGCCTTTTTTACAAACCCTCCACTGACAGCAGCTGTGTGTGAGCCACGTGGTATTCGAGCAACACTTTTAGATAGTGTTCTGCTGACTGCACCTCAAGAAGACCATACTGTGAGTGCCCGAATGGAGTCCGTGTCGTCTCATGGCATTGCTTCCTGCGGCCTGACTGTGATCCGAGCGCTCACCCCGCTTCGGACACTGCCGCTGGTAGGAAGGGAATTAGAATTTAAATCATAATTTCATTAGAGATTCACAAGTCTCGATAAAACCCAGCTGACTCTGCATCAGCTGTGCAGTTCTGTAGTGCTTTCATGTAGTTAAGGGAGTAGTTTTGTGAGCCATACAAGTGTGTAAAATCAGGGAGAGGAGAGATACACTATGTAGTAAAATCAAATTTTTTGCAACTTTTAAAACATTGACTTAAAATCTTCTCTATTGTCTAAATACCAAAACATTGTAAATATAGTGTTCTAAAAATAACACCTCCATTATGACTACAAATATTTTAACTGCAGATTTTTGAGAAAGTATTATTTTTTTTAGTAGAAATCTGCTTCCAAATCAATGGTTTTACACAGTGGTTTTGCCTGCACACTAACGGGACTCAAACTAGAAAATAACACTATTATTAATTTAATCCATTGTCATTATTACCATTGCACATCTTGGAGTCTTGTACATTGCACATCTTGTACACGTTAAAGATATTACTTAATCCAGAAGGAATATATTACAATTCACTATTTGATTTTCCTGCCTAAAGAATTAAAACAAAGCTTACATAAAGCCAATCTGAATGTTTGCATTTTGACACCCAAGTAAATTTTATTTCGATAAGAAGAAATTATTGAAATTAAACAACAGTAAAAAGCAGGAAATAAAATTTAAATGCAACGAGCTGTGTGCATCATCAATGTTCTCTGATTACAACCAAAGAAACAGAGGCATAAAAAGCATTAAGTGCTCCAAATGCCGCAATATGGCTGGGAGAGCGAAGAACAAACCCAAAGCCACCTGACTCACGTCCACCTCCTCTGTTGTGTCACCAATGAAGCACAGCACCAGTAAAGGATATAGAGGCTCCACATTTCCATGAGTGGGTTCAAATAGGAGGTAAGAGTGAAAGAGTGCTGGTACTTATTTTTTTTACGGTTGGAAGACGATTGGTATTCACAAATGTGCCAACAACTAAAGCAAATGGGACCAAAAGCAAAGACAGAAAACAAACCAGCGCTATACCCCACAAAATAGTCCCCCAAAGACTTAAGAACTACGAAGATTCCATATTTAGGACTGCAGTCTGAAAGGTTATTATGGAGTCTAACATTATGGTTATCACAAGCATTAGATCCTGTAATTTACGTTATGGTATCTGGGTCCTTAACTCTTTTGCCTATTTACAACCTACTTGACATCTCAGTGCCTTCTCTTCCCTATTCTGGGCATCCCTCTCCTTTTCTCTGGTTTTCACTCATTTACACTCAAACATTTATATTTCCTTCTTCTTTTCCATACTTTTCCATTCCCTCCCCTCCTCTTCTCTCTTTGGTCCCTAGTCCTTATCAGCTGCACCAGGGTAGCTCTACTTCAGGGAAAGCCCTGCAGTAGGCAGAATATTTAACCCTTTAATGTAGTCTAGGAATTTCAGAGTAACTTAAAAATGCTCAAACAAAATGATACACTGAACCCCCCCATCTATCTGGTTAATTCTTAAATACCTTCTTATATTAGACAAAATTTACCTCAGGTAGCCTTGCTTTTGCACCTTGGAGCTGAATTGATGTCTCCACTATCTGTGGGCTCTCCAGACGAGGGGTAATTTCACATTTACCTTAGAAAAAAGGTATTCTGACTTATTAAATGAATGAATTTACTGCTGATGTAAGTAAGTAGAATTTTATTCCATCAGTTAAAGATAGACTTTATTTAAAATTTATTTGCATTCATATTAATTTAGAAACTGGACTGCTATTGTATGTATTTATTATTGTAAAACTAAAACATTTATGTGTATTTGTACCACTATTTTAATAATTTTACATATAATTGACCTGTTTCCACCATCAGTTGCATCAACAATACACTACCATCAGTCTTGCATATGTACAGACGCCCAAGGACATCTTTTAGCCTAGAGAAGTAGCTGTGTCTACAGTACTTTGGCTGTTTCCAGCTGTTTTCCTAACAGGTCGTGGATCATTTTATGTCTTAGATGTCTATGGATAAAGAAAATTTTCGATAACTTACTTGGAGACGCAAAATTCTCCAGCAGACAAGCTGATCAGCCTCCAGGCTATAAGTCATGACATGAGTGTCGAAACACCAGAGGCCATGGACACATATAAACGTGCTTTCTTCTGTCTTCACCTGTGATAATACATTTCCCAGATGTAAACTTTCCTCTAGGCATTTCCCCTTCCGTGTAAATCTTTCTTGGGGTCTATTACGTGATGAATTGCCAAAGTCTAAGGCCTCTCTGTAGGCTGACACTGACAACACACTCATAAGGGCTAGTGATAAATGTCCTTTTCTACCTATATAACTGTGAAGGAAAACAGCATTAGAAATAGAATTTGCCTTATAATTTTCCATATTGTATTGAAAAATTTTGCTACTTCCAACTGAAATACCCGAAAAAAAGGTTTAAAATTACATTTTGGTAGAACTATCCTATATGCAGATTAAGGCATATGTTCTGCATATCCATTTTAAAGGTGTAACTTCAACAATTAAGTTATTTCATACAGCTGTAATCCATAGGAAACTTGAGTGCTGTAGCAAACCTGGCACCCATTCAGCAAAGCACTGAAGTCTACACTTAACAGACTTTTCTAGGTAGGAACCTATAACTTTAAGACATCATAAATTGTGCTTTATGTATACCTTCATTAATATACACTGGTATACAAAAACATAACTGCTGCTAAAAACAACCTCTTTATAACATTAAGATCCAAGTTTTGATATTGTTCCCTGATTCCCTACAAACATGCATCTTTCTTCTCCTCTCCTGATCAGTTTGGAACCGGCAGAGATTTACAGCACTTCTCAGCATCTGGGGCCCAAAGTCTGGGCATGTGAGTAACCTACCGGTGGCTCTGTCAATCAAAGAGGTAAAGGCAAACAAACTTCATTCTGTAACTGAAAAAGCAATTTGAAATGGTAAATACTTCTTTCATCTTTCAAAAAAATCTGACAGTATATAATTGGTTTTAACCTGCTGCACAGCAAATGTTGCTGTAATTTTTCTTTACAGCATATACAGTTTCTAAAATATCAGAAAGGTTGGCCAGTTGTACTCCAAGCATCTTCAACCCTATCTGGTCTATTATGCACTTCATTGCATATTTTGAATGTGTATACAAGATGTGGTAATGAGATAATAGGTGTTGGTTCCTCGTTGGCTGTTTCAGACCATAATATAATCACATAACTGTAGTCTCAAAGCACCCCTCATTTAATTGTTAGGCCTGAACTGTACTTCTCAAGAGCCAATTGTAAGGACAGTCAGGTGTGATAGAAAGGATAACGTATGGATTCATCTATGCATGGGTGAAAATCTTAAGTAAAACACAACAGAAAACAAAATCAGGGAGAAGTAACTGAAACCCAATGATTAGAAAGGATAATATTTCAATAAAATAAGAACTCAGTGAATCGAATCAGTAATTCTAAAACTGTATCATCCTTATTAAATTGTAGAATGAAGTGCTCCATGAGAACATAATGTAATCTGACAAAATCATACTTTTCAAATTTTAGATCAGACTAGTCTTTGTCATTTTTACTTCTTTCTAGCGATAGATGTTGCTTCTCTCTGCTCTTCCCCTGGTACCAAATAGTCTGTGTGGGATTTGCATAGGTATGATAAGCCTGCCAGGGAACAGGTCTAACAGTCCAAAACCTCTTGAAATTATTAGTATATAAAGTGAAATTGTCAAATGGTAAATTACTAAAAATACTTTTCTGCTTAACTTGGAAGACATTATTGTGTGCCATCCAAAACTCTTATATGAGGATATACTCATTTAAACAGGTGTAGGGATTAGAACAGACCACTTAGCCAATAAACCCCCGAAGCACTTGTGTGAAATGAAGGGACATATTCTTACAGTATAAAAATTACTATGAAGTATCAAGGAAGACAAATGTTTTACAATGCATATGGTATATTTTTAGTTTCCAAATTTTGACATTTCATCTGGCTGCTCCCCTTTAGAAAACAAGGCATTTGGAAACAATCCACAAAATTATTACTATTGCTCTATTTACACATGACCAAGGTTTTATTCAAGCAAGGCATATACCAATAGTATGTTAAATTTTGAAAGGTGCTAAACTGAACTGCTGCATCTATTACTGCTTTCCTGTAACAAGGCAGGTGCACAGTCCTTTCCAGAGTTTGTCTTGGTATCTTTGGCTTACACATGTACTGCTTTCTCTTTAAAGAAAAACCCAAAAGTCCTGTAATTAGAAATAAGCTGCCCCTCTCCTTCTCGCTGAAAATTGTTTCCATTAACAGTAAAATACAAGGTATCCATGCTCACAGGTAATGTTATTGACATTAAGGAAAGAAAAAATGTATAATTTTTGGTTCTTCTCAGTGTTAACATTTTGGTCTAATCCATTTTAGATCTCTGGCAATAATTATTTCCTAAATGAGGACACTGGCAGCTTATGAGGTATGATCACATCTCACTGTCGCATGCAATGCTAAATGAGTTTACAGTCAGACTGTGATGTCATGATACCATGAACCTGAATGGAAGAGTTACAGCAGTGCTGGATAAAAACCACAGCGGCCGTGTAATTTGAAGCACTGACCCAATATAAACTCTCCCATATGTTTCAAGCGTGTTTATGACCTCAGATGAAGAATTTTGCAGTGGCAGGCTTTAGTGCCAGAGCAGATGCTCCCTCTATCTCTCTGAGCTACTCTGACACTGAGATGCCTTACAGAGCCTCGGTTTTACCATGCCTGATGCAAAGACAGCATGGAAAACTCACCATCCAAACAAGCACGTGCTCTAAGAAAGACAACCGCAACGTGAACGCTGGCCCATCCATCTGGATTGAACACGCACTCGTGGGGACCTTACAGTCGATGCGACAGTGACTGCAGAACCACTGTTTCACAAAACATATATTCAGTTTAACAGCTGCTTTTCTGAAGACAAGATTGCCATCTTAAGTGTCTGCAAGCCTTTGTGCTGTCTCTATTGAAAAACTGCAACACTAAGAAAAAAAATAATACGTATATAGTTACTTTACATGTAGAGGGGGCAAAAATAAGGCCAAACAAACACAAGTTTCTTGAGTGAAATTTTGCAGAAACAATTTTTATCTGTCCTCGCTGGCTTTCACACAGTATGACAAACAGAATTCTAATGTAAAAGTGAAATGGAAGAAAACTCCTGTAAACCTGCGGAGTTCTTTCTGTAGGCCTACAATATCTCCGTATTGCACATCTAATGTGGCAGATACTCATAAAGAAGCCACAAGAGGGCCAACCATCCACTTTTACACTAATATTTGGTATTGTATATATATTAATAATTTTGTATGGTCCTGGGACCATTCTTTAAATTAGTGCCAAAGCAGTCTCTACTGATGACAAGACCACAGTCAAAATTTCAGCTATTCAACAACTGGCACTAAGTCCTCTTCCCATCTCCTCCTCTCTTACTCTATGGATAGCATGTGCATAGGCTTTTTTTACTTTTCTTTGAGTAAATAAGAATGCAAGATGTTCTTCCTCAGGGAAGACTATATTAAAAAAGGGACATATTTCTGAAATGAAACAGAATAAATTGTATCGTAGTTGGTAAACTGCTGTATTCCATAATCTACATGCATTATGAAAAAGAATTTACTCCTTTACACGCACATCATGTTTTGAAACATCTAGATGATTAAAACTTTAGAAATTACAACATGACGCACAAATGGAAAATAAAGTGCAGTCATACCAATTCTTACATTGCTAATCCCATGGGAAATGGTCAGGGTTCATAAACATTTTTATTGCCCTTGGTTATGGACAATGAATAATGAATGGCCAAATAGCAGCTACTTAAGGTCTCAACTTCTGCAAGCTGCATTTTTCTTTATTCAGCACCCACAGGAGACCTACGTAAGAAGTTTGGGGCTAGCTGTTAATTTGAAAGATTCATATTTTCAAGGCATGCTTATTGCAAGTCAGATTGCAAATCCAGCTCCAACATATAAGACTGTTTCTACTAAATAAAACAAAATGATGTATTTCTTGCCAGACTTGACTACAAGAAGACATGACCATAACTAGGTTTGGGGCAGCAGCACAGTGTTTATCCTTCTAATATAATTTGGGATTTTCCACACATGCTATTTCTATTGGTTCTTTCAGCCAAATTTAATATACAGTATTAAACTCATCATAATAATAACTAGTAGAAGTTAGATGTTTCCACCCTTTAAAAATTAAATATACAATGGACAAAACCAGTTCAAGTAAAATTATTCATATATTCAGCAACGTACAATTTTAGTGATCAATCATATTATAAAAATGTTTCAGAAAGATAGTTAACCACTTAACTAAGGTCCCAAAATTTCATTTATGTATTACTGTGTGGGAAAAAATTGTTCAGATAATATAATTAATTACCAAATAACACGTACTATTTAAGGAAGAGCATGCTAATTAATAGAGATTTTTCAGCAGCCCGTAGAAAGGTATACTTTTTGAAGCTCCTCCAGCAGAGAGATGCTGGGAATCCTCTCTTGATTAGTAACTTTCTGGATGTTGTTCACTTTGGGCTAATGAACAGAAGGTAATTTAAAAAAACCAATCCTACAGGATAGGATTGTTCTCTAATTCACTAATGTAGGATGTTAGCAACCACAAAAGGCAAATATTAAGCTTCTACAGCAACATTACTTTGGTCACAATGTACATCTGGTTTATTTTACAGTACACATTAAACGGCAGAAGTATAGCAATCAACGTATTCAGTTAATTTTGTTACTGAGTTTTACTTTATTATTATGCAAGGGTCTAATTATATTTTTCCAAACAAGTGTAGGCAGTTTAGTTGGTTTATTCCAGATGTTAGTACCTCACTCTCAAACTTTGTGAAGCTTCTTTAGTTTGACAGAGGGGACATAAACCAAAATAAATGTAACAAGGAAAACAGGATGAGAAAGACTCTCTCTATTCAGTGCAGCAGAACTGAAATAAAAATGATAACTTCTGCATTTCCTGATTTTTTACATTTTAACAATGTACGAACGTACGCATGCATGGATGCAGTGCTTCATTTATTTATTTTTGCATTTCATTTCCTAAGTTTGGTGGGTTTTAAAAAAAAGAAGGAGAGCAAATCAAAACACAAAGTCTTCTGTTTAGGCAGCCTAATGAGGTTGTTTTGGGGCTTTTGATGTGGTATTCTCTGTATACGGGATAAGGCACAGAGGGATAAGAGTTTCTCAACTGTGCAGTTTAGAATAGCCCTCTGAACCACCGCTGTGCATCTTGTACAGCTTGAATCTCAGGATTAACCGAGTTTCTCTTCAACTGCCTTCATACAATTTCTCAGGAAACATTGTATATAATATAAATAATTCAGCAACAGCTCTGAGAATGTGTAAAATTTACTCAAAGCATAATCTGAAGCTGTTCATGCTGAATACTCCTGCAGCATTGTACAAACTGGTTTTAAAGACGCAGCTTCTGCAGCAGTTTTCTGGTCCCTTGTGTCTATACACAAAGAATGACAGCAAAAGCTGGTGAAATAAATTTGGATGTTCAACATATGTGTCAATAAGCAGCTGTCAAATGGCAGTAGCTCCTTTTTATTGATCCTTTCTATCTTCACACTGATGTGAACTTCTCAAACTGAGAGTGACAGTTTGCGAAAGAGGTACTACGAAAGAGCACATGATATGCAAAGCATACACATGTGACTTGCACACGCTGAGGAACCACGAGAAGAATTCTTTATCAGTTACAGGAAGTACAGGCTAAGAAAGTGGAAAAGCACAGCACTTCCAGTAGTTAGTCCATTATCCTTAATGGCTCCGTGCACAAAAGTATTCACGTGGTTTCCTTTTGTGCAGGCATTGCTATAACGCCAAAGATCAAACACAAAATGAATCATTCAGATTTTTATTTATTTTTGTCTATGAGTGTAGTTTAAGAAACAGAGTGCAATCTGAGAGCTGCACGCAGTGGATGCTCTTCAGTTAAGCTCCATGATCCGTGGCAGCCGTCAAGCCACAGCCAGACTGTGACCTTTTGAGGATCTGCAAGAATTACATGCAGACAAGCGTTTGCTTGCTGTATGGTGTAACTAACATGGCACATTGCCCTTTTTTATCTGAAAAGTTGATCCAGCTGTGGGCAAGGTTTCTCTCTCGGTATATTTGGCCACCCAAAACAAATATGACATGATTTAACTCCTACTTACCTTCCAATTCCGTATTTCAATGTTGCATTTAAATCTTCCAATATAGAATGGACTGTGAAAATAATTTAAAAATTTCACAAATGTGAATGTTGGTGACAACTTACTATGGAAATTTTCCTGATGTCCTGAGATGATAAAGCCTCCTTTTCTCTAGGCATCAAAAACACTTTATAAACATTCATTAATCTGATCCTCATTTCGAAAATGTGAGAATTAGGCACAGGGAAGTACAGTTGCAAAAAATCAGAAAGCAAATCAAAGGAAGAGGAAATCACATTTGTTCCCTCTTTCTGGACCATCTACACCCCACACCTCAAATTCCCAGCAATTAATCCTGAAGTAAAGAACTAGATGAAAGAATGCCCAAACCCTCTTCTTTGAAACACTGTCTCATACAAACGTTATGCAGCCTTCTCTATTCAGTGGCACTGTTTGGAATTGGTAGTTGAAGACGCAGTGTCTCAAAAGAACATCAGCCAGTTTTCAGCTCTTTGTAAAAAGGCTGCTAATGGTAGACTTAGATAGGAACACATGTGTTTTGATTTGAGATTGATTAGATCTTTATCATTTCTCAACTGCTTTAAAACATAGACTGATAATTCTCAGTTTTCTATTACAAAATTGCCATTTAAAACATTTTCAATAATTTTTGCCTATACTTATCTTCAGTTTTGATAATTTTTGTCACAAGATCTAAATGGAATCCCACTCTAGTAAAGCTAGTCACATGCTTTAAGGTATCCAAATCAAGACCAAATATACTTGGAAAGCTGGCAGCATATGCAGAATACCAGCATTTTGCTAAATCACATTTTGTTTGCCAAATTATGTCCTTCTCCAGAGCACTGTCAACCCAAACCTGGGGGATGTAAAAAGCAATGTATTTGTGCTTTTCAAAAAAATGGCAAAATGTAGTCAGATCATAAGATATATGAGAAAATACTGCCAGCTGCTCAATTTACTGAAACATTCTGAGAAAGTGCAATGCAGATGAGAGGGCAGATTTTGGCTTGGAATCAGGAAATATCTTCTATTAGAACAACCAGCTGACATGCAAGAAAAAGCCTGAAAAACTGTAGGATTAATTAGGTAATATAAATATGTTCCTCATAAACTCCACTTTCAAATTCTGAACAATTTACAATAATTAAAAGCATTTCCCAGCTCAGGTCAAGACATTAGCGTTGTTGAAATGATAGTGACTACTGTTATTGATATATTTTCTTTGACTTTTCCTACTACTGGAAATCTGGAAGTTACAGTTTTTTTAATGTTTTTGTTTGAGGGTTTTTTTGAGGAAAAGAGCAGAGTAACTACAGCCAGTGAATCTTAAGAAAAAACCCAAACAACTCCACAGGGAGGAAAAACCTCCAAGTTTTCCAAGATTCTAAACTCTTTCTTCATATCCAGACATCACACTTACCATTTGATTTGATTTTAGCAGTGTTGACTCCTCTCGTCTTAATTGCATGCAGCTATGAAATGGAAAGTGACACTAGAATATGATTTATACATGACATAATAGAACAAGGTTTTATTCTGCTTCTGTTTGTGCTATTTGAAAGAATATGCTTTTAGGTTGCCAAAATTATTGCTAGCCTTGTTAACTCCTTTGGAAGCAAAACAGTTGACATAAGGATAGCCAAATCTGTTCCTTTATGGAAGTTTAATAAGACAGAAAATAATTTCATTGTCAGATAATTCTTCAGTTTATATTACACAATTAGATTTGTGAAACTACAAATGGATTTGGTAATGTCACTTATAACAATAATCCTGGAAGAGGTAATAGTGTACCTTCCAGCTCCCTGATGCCAGTGTGCTGAAAGTAACCTGCTGTGGAATAGCCAGTTTACCAATCCAGAGTTACACACATGCAACCAAAAGCAGACTTTGGCATGTTATCATTCACCTGTTTTTTAACTTGTCTCCAAACTAGATAACAAGTTCAGCTCTAGTCTACATGTACTAATATTCCAAACATTTGGCTCATTTGTCTAATCAAATGATGGAAGGACCACACAAATGTATGGCAGCAACCCTGTCCCCACTCATTCACAAACACGTAATTGCCCTGCCATTCACTCATGCATAGAAATGGTCACAAAAGCAAACAATGCCGTGCTCACTCATACACTTAATTACTTAGTCACTGTTTCACTCACTTGGTTGACTCAGTCCTTCATACCTACAGCCTCAGAATCTCGTCCTACTTTCCCAGTGAGTAATGCCAATTAAAGTTTACTTAAGGCCCACATTAAGAAAATCAGAATTACACCCTCAGTCTGACAGATACTAAACTTCCTGAAACAGTCCCTCAATGTGACTTGGAAGTATTTTAAGGTCTTAAGTAGAAATATAGTGCTGCAGGAGCCTTGCCTAGCCTTCTCTTTTTCTTTACCTCACTTGCTTTGAAAGCTAAAGAGGGAATTCTGCCCTTGGCAGCATTTATTTAAGTAAGCATTATTGAGACAAAATGTGGCCTTTTGCACATAAATTATAGACAATATTTGAACACTTATGTCGTTGTCAGCAATCTATACTTTGTAAAGCATTTCTCAGCATCAGTCTGTGCAGACACTCATTTATTTTAAAATTTTCTTGGCTGAAGTCCGGTTCCCTTAATTTCTCTTAATTTTATGTTTCATATCCAGCATGAAGGCTTTGGAGAGGAAACTGATATCTAACATTCTACAACTGTTAAACCAATGACCTTTTTGTTATTAAATGATACAAGTTTGATCCCAATTCAAATTGGTGATTCTTTCCATTATGGATCTGACCGGCATATTCAGCTGGCGCCTAAAATGTAAGGTTGTCTGCTCATCTCATGAACAAGTCTTGCATCACTGTGAGACAGACCTTAATGTATGGGTCTGTCTGTATTTGTACATGCACACAGATCACTGCAACGGTGATCCAATCTGTCATAAAGAAAAAAAACTCTCATCATCCTCTGATTTTAGAAATAGAATATTATTTTCCCAGGACTAGCTTTCTCTGACCAGCAGTGGAGTGATTTTTGGTTTTACCATTTCGGTCTTTGGAACTAAGTACATGATAAAAAACCTGCATATTTCATAAAAAGACTGCCAAATGAAATATTTACAGCTAAGAAGTAAAGTCACTGACATCACGTCACAGTAGTGAATGGGTCTGTGTAATTATTTTTTTTAAATTTGCATTCATTTGTGAATGTTTTCATAGAGGCTAAGACTGGAAAACAAAAAGCCTGGGATGCTGGAAGGCTTTGCCTTCTGTTGATAGGGAACAGCATCACAACTCACTTCAACATATCCACACATGTGCAAATAAGGAAGAGGAACTGGGCAGCAACGTGATACGGTCCCGAACTTAACAGAAGCTTTTTGCAATCCATGTCCAAGGGATGAAATTTGGAACACACTGTCATTTGAAAAAGCTCCTGAATTACAAGAAAGACTAACACAACCCAGAAGCGTACTCAAATATGACACATATTTTGTACTTTGAGAACAATATCTTGTTTTTATGACTGGCATTAGATGGAGTTTATTAAATGAGTGAGTGAATATCATTATCTTTTTACTTTCACTGCAAAGCCTTTACCGTATGTCTTCTGAAACTGACTTTTTCCACAATATAAATTACTAGTCCTGGTAAGATTTAATGGATTATCAAATTCACTTTCAAAATGTAAGTATTCCCAGTCTTTTCCAAGAAAGGTGATAAGACCAGGAATTTTTTCGATTTAATTGCGTTTATCTTTATGATTTTGCTAACTTTGAGTATGTCAGATCATGTGTACACATAACATAATATGCATTATTATCTTGTTAAAAAAGATAGGTTGGTAGGGCCAGTGCAACTGCAAAAAACTCCTAATATTTTAGATGTCAGGATTAGGTAATTCTAGGACAGGATAGGACTGTACTTTTACAAAGGAAGAGCTGGATTTATGCATACTGTAAATATCAGAGACAGAATGAGGAGAGGTAAATGATACTAAAAATGGCAAATTCACACACAGATGGAAGGGTGGCTACATTCAGAGGTAATACTTCCGAGAGGTGAAATGATGGACAAAGAGATTTCACAACTGCATTTACTTTTGCAAACATTCCGACTTACCACTACATGTATATTTGCACTTTGCTTAACAAGTACCTTCTGCAGCTGAACAAGATTTGATTCTAGTCAGTGAACAGTAAATGCAGGTCAAGTAAATAACAAAAAGAAAAGGTAAAACAAGCAGACAAGATTGGAAAAGTATTCTTCTTACAACTTAAGAAGCTTCTGTGAACACAAACAAAAGCAGATTCTTTAAAGTGAAATCATTACCTATAGGTAGTTTTTAAAATCAAATTAATTTCTAATTGAAGCCAGGGGCAGTCAATCCCCTTCACAAATGTATATGGATGATCACATGCAGTAAGCTTTATCTCTGCATGTTAAAAAAAATTAATACAAAAATCACTTACATTGCTGCTGAGTTTTCCTTCCAGCAACGATTTCTTTTTAGCCAAAAAGACACTATCCTGTATTTGATATGGAGCCACAGTTTGAATTAATTTTTTGTGTCACTCTTGCTTCCACCTTTGTTTTCCAACCCCTTCCCTCAATAAAATGTCTTTGAACACAGTATGAAAGAGCTGCGGTGGCCCAGCATAATGAAAACACTTATACTTAGTATAAAACACATTCTGTAACTTTATCATGATACATGAGGCAAACAATCAGTGAAAGGTCAGGTATCTTTGTTACTTGGGGATACAGGGGGAGCTAAAGCTTTTGCAGAGCCAAGAACCACCTGCACGTGTTACCATTCACAGCAACCGAGGCAGACAGCTCCTAAATGGCACAGAAATCTGTGCATTTTGCTGTCAAACATTAATCAAGTTTAGCAATGTACTTACTGTCATACGATTTTTCATGCATGCAGTCTATTTAATTTTCATGGTGCTTCGATGTTAGATAACACATCTACACTTGCCACTTCACGTATTTTGCACCCTGACTGCATATGCCTCCCAAAATTCTTCAGTTATGTGAGGTCCCAGGTACTGGGTCTTGTGACAAAAGTAACGTTGGCTGATTATCTGATTACTAAATTCAACTCTACAGAGAAGCAGATCACAAACGGGGAAAAAGGGGGTCAGAAACGGGGTGTGAAACATAAAGTTGCATTTCTTCCAGGGAAATTTGCCCGTAAGTACCATTAAGATATTAATGCAAATACAGATATTAAATGCAGATACATTTGAAACCACAGTTGATCTCCAAAAACAGGCAAATCACAAAACACAGTCATTAACTGTTTCTAAAAAGTTAACACACAAAAGGACTGTTTTTTTTTATAAGGTAACAAGAGGCCAACTCTTAAAGTGTATATGCTGACTTCTTTGCAGCAATTTAGTTACAGTTTAATGCTATTACAGACTTACTCTTTTAGGCTGTACATACATTTCCATGTATGTCAACATTTTGTAAACTCTTACCAAATTCACATGGACTAAAATGCAGAATTTAAGCTACACAACAAGCTAAGGTATGAGGAAAAGTACAGATTGGTGTTAGGAATTGAATGAGCAGCGTATGGAAATCACATCTGCCAAAACCAGACACGGAATGCTTTTTTTTTTGAAAAAAAAAAGTGTTTAAACAAACAAATAAAACAAAGACCATGCTCCTAAACGGCCTGCTGGAGGAAACATTATTTGCAGGGTTTGCACCCTTTGCTCTGTACCACCGAGCACCCAGGTTCCAAAGCAATCAGTGAACCTTTTGAGGCTGTGTGACCAATATGTGAAGTCCACCCCACTGCACCACTGGGGAGACCCACTGCATGCGGCTTTGTTAACAGCAAGATTTGGAAGCACAGAGGAAAGTGATGCTGTGATTAGCAAGTCACAAGCTTATCTACAAGAATTACAGATGCAGCTGCTGGCATGCCTGCTCAGGGCTGCTTATGGTGGGGGCAGCCTAGCCACCCTAGTTCTCCTTAATGAAGCCCAGGAGACAAGGGGAAAACTCACCAACATTAGTGGTTCTTTCAGGCTAAGACAGTTCCCTGAGTGGTTTTGCTTGTTTTCCCCACCAAATGGAAGAAATACCACATGCTTCTGACTGCAAGGAAATCATTAGGATAATACTGCATAAATAATCTATGCTTTGGAAATATCACCTTATTTGAGATGTCAAAATCTTTAAAAGGAACCACCCAGCTATTATTTTTGCTTTGTAGCTCTGTAGCTCTTCTTTTCTGCATTTGAAGGCACTTTTTCGAAGGGTGAAAAGAGGCACATAAGTACAGCCCAATGCAAGTAATCATAGATAGAAATATCTTGTGATGTTGTTAAACAATTATTTTTATGCCTACTTGACGTTAGTGATCTAGCATGTTTCATTCACATGTTTGGGACATGGAAAAAGCTCTTTTACAATGTGTTAGCTATTAAAAAAATGCAAAAACTTTCAACAATTCCAGGAGGGTCTAAATGAAATCTGATACTTTCTTCCCGAGTCTGATTTTATTTTCATTGCCATGCAACACACACATCTTTCTTCAAAGTTAGCTACTTTTCTCAAAAGCACTATTACAGGCTGCCATCAGAATTTACTCCTTTCACACTGATTCCTCAAAATACCAGATTTTGCAATTCTCTCAAAAATTTTTATACTAGATTCATCTAGTCTGAATGTCTCTGCATGAAGGAGTTCAAATAGGTGTTCTTTAATCACAAAACCACAGCAGAAACAGAAAAACATTTGGGTGGTTTACTCAGTGAAAACAGAAAGTCTGTTTGGTGCTCGTTGCAACATTAAACCATCACGTGCAGAACAAAAACAGTTACCAAAATTCTCCTGGTTATTTGAGACAGTCTGAACAACTAATCAGAAAATCGGCACATAATGGAGTTCCTTGCTGAGGAGTTCATCACTTTAAAGAGCCTGGAGTGGAGTCTTGGTGGAAAGGTTGTTTTGCTACAGTGCAAAGACAAAAGCGTAACTCCGTTCCAAATGTGTTTAATTTTCTAGTAAGCATTAGTTTCAGGTATAGCAGATGAATAATCTTCTGTGTAAGAGAGAAAAATAAAGCAATCTGTGCTGAGGTCTAGTTCACAGGGTAGGGTCTACAGCGCAGACTTTTCCACCTTGTGCGTGATTGTACCTCTTATATTCAGTTACTCTATCCTTATTTAGCAATGGTTATTTGTACTTGCTGACTAAAACCAGATCCCATGAAGTGCAACTCTAACAATCAAAAGGAGGATGGACTGGGTAGCCATTTTGGTGTGGCAGCCATCTTGGGGCATAATAGATGCAAAAAGCTGAGTTTCCAGAAATTACTAATATTTTGCAAATGGGATAATTTTAAAATAAGTTTTCCAATTGTCATCCACTCCACTAGAATTAGAGGAAGGGTATGGCAATCTATCACAGAACAACATGTAACTGTAAGAGGAAATAATTACTGCTGCACATATTTTCCTGTTATCTTACAAAGCCCCAGAGATTTAAAAATAAAAATGAGCTACTATTAGAAGCCCCTTGTCAAGGCCATGAAGTAAATCAAGAACACACAGTACGGAATGCCTGCTCTTAAGATGTCATTGCAAGTTTAATATGCAGTGAAGTTTGGCAATTTTAAGTACTTACACAGAGAGAGACAGACTATAAAAGCACACAAGCACATCACCTTTAAGTAGAACACTGAGTTTCATTTGACACATAAACCAATTGCAAGATTTGGAAATGAGGTTGCGCTTGTGATTTATTTCCCTCGCAAGAGACTTTTATCACTCAGGACCTCATTACAGTGCCTGCTCATCATTTTTGGAGCTTTGATCCTGAAGATATATCAGGATATTTGCAAGGGAGAGGGAGGTAGATACTTGGTAAAGAAGGATGACGGGGATAAACTGTGGAAGCAAGAATGTAGTTCGTGCTCCAGTGCACCTTGGAAGCCGTGTTCAGTGTGGGACGCACAAGAAAGGGCTATGGTCCCAACTGAGGCCAAACTATCCACTAGGAAACATCTTCACCATTTTATTTTTCAATCCTGAAGATGAAGAAAGGCTGGAGTGACCGAAGAGTGGGATGACAGCAGATAAAAAGAGCATGAATCCTCAAGGTTCAAACCTCAGCAACAAGACTGATGAGTGTGGCTCACAGATTAGAAACGGGAAAACGATAGCAACCTTAGAGCCTGGAGACAGCATGCAACAAGCAACACGATCCAAGCCTGGTGCGGCACGGGCACTTCTCTGCTGCTGTGATTTATCACCACCCCCACGACAGGGCAGGACAGGGTTTTGACAGCAGAGAAACCACTCGAGGCAGAGAAAGCCAAGGGGAACGGCACGATACGCGGGAAAAAAAAAAGGACAGATGCCGGTAAAGTTTGGGTAAGCAAAGGTCAAACATCACGACACGAGGGCGAAACACACAACTCTGGAAAGTGACTCAGCCTCCCGACATCCGCCGGGCTGGGGGCGCGGGGCGGGGCGGTGTGAGTGGGGGCGTGGGGCGCGGGACTGGGGTTGTCGACGCGGGGGAGACTGGCGAAGGGGAGGAGAGCTGGGACGGGTTGTGGGGCATGGGCTAGTTTTGGTGCGGCGCCTGCCGGGGCAGATACAGGCGAGGGGCAGTGGCGGCCGGGGTTGTGGGGGGAGGGAGACGAGACAGCTTCTTGCACGGGGTCGCCCCCCTCCCGCGCGCGCGCGGCGGCGGGACCGTTAAAAAGCCGTTACGGGCTCCCGCTTTCGGAGTGATTCAAACTGGGCAGCGCCGAACGGCGCGGCCCCTCCCCAAAAGGCACCGCGCTCCCTTTTCGCGGTGCCCGCCAAATCCTCTCGCCTCCCCCTCTCCACGTGAGGCGGCGGAGAGTTTCCAGCCTCTTCGACCCCAGTGGGGGCGGGAGGTGGGGGAGCGCAGGGAAGAGAGGGAGAAAGGCCGGGAGGGGGGGGGGGGCTGGGAATCGCGGACCCTCGGTCCCCCGCCGGCAGCGCGAGAACAAAGAGCTCTCCCGCCCCTCCCTCCTTCTCCC
>JAUMJL010002297.1:0-19516 GCA_033558185.1 Dromococcyx pavoninus | reverse complement strand
GGCTGAGAGGAGACCTCATCGCTCTCTGCAGCTCCTGGAAAGGAGGTTGGAGCCAGGCGAGGGTCGGGCTCTGCTCCCAAGGAACAGGGGATGGGACGAGAGCAAATGGCCTCAGGTTGTGCCAGGGCAGGGTCAGGTTGAATATCAGGAAAAAAATCTTCACTGAAAGGGTTCTCAGGCCCTGGAGAGGCTCCCAGGGCAGTAGTGGAGTCCCCATCCCTGAAGGGGTTTAAAAGCTGGGCAGATGAGGTGCTCAGGGATGGTTCAGTAGTGAACAAGGGCAGTTGGACTCGATGATCTCAAAGGTCTTCTCCAACCAAACAATTCCACGATTCTATTTCTATTTCTGCTTTTATTGTCGTCCCCCATTTCCTTTTTCACGTCTCACACAAAGATTCTTGGAGCACCAGGATGAGACTTTGCCCATGACGGGCAGGAACTCCTCTCCTCTGCCCTAAACCTGGCAAAGACACTCCATTACAGTTGGACTCCATGATCTCAAACGTCTTTTCAACCCAACTGATTCTATGATTCCTAGTATTTCTGGCCACTCTCCTTGCCACGCAGCTGTTCAAGCTGCATCCAACCGGGACAAGGCTCCAGCACCAGCAATGGCAGAGGCATCCCATAGCCACACAGTTGCCTCTTTGTGCCAGAATAAGTTAATTATCATCATTTTGACTGAAAAGAAATTAAAATGTAGGTGGAAAGGCTTACATAAAGTAGAATTTATTGGCTGGCTGAATCATCAGGGATTTCAACTTCACTTAGGGCTTCCTGGAGGAAAAAAGAAAGGATTTGAAAAGGGAGGAACAGGGTCCCCTGGGCAGGGAGAGAGCCAGATGGATGCAAACCAGCGTCGGAGATGGGGGGGGCGCTGGCCCTTTAAGGTGGACGCTGGCCCTTGGGGGGGGGGGGGGGAGAGAAGAGGTCCGAACAGGTGGACCGCGCTCGGGGGGCGGGACTGGCTGCCTCTGGGTGACAGGCGGATCCACCAATAGGAAGGCAGAGCGGGCCAAACCGGCCAATGAGCGGGTGGCAAAGGGAGGGGGCGGGACGGTGCGAAGCGGGGTCGGTTGCCCCAGTGACCGGATCGGCTGCGTTCGGGTCCCTTCGGCTGCGTTCGGCACCGTTCGGGACGGTTCGGCCGCGTTCGGGTCCCTTCGGCCCCGCTCGGTTCGGCTGCGTTCGGGTCTGTTCGGCTTCGCTCGGCTCGGGTGGTCCCGGCCATGGCGCGGCGGGCGGGGGCCGCAGGGCTGCACGGGGACGGTTTCTCCTTCGTGAGCCCCGCGGTGAAGTACGTGCTGTTCTTCTTCAACACGCTCTTCTGGGTGAGTGCGGGGGGCTCACTGGGACCCCCAGCCCGGAGCCACCCCCCATCTCCCAAGCCCCCCCCATCTCCCGAGACACCCACTTTCATCTCCAGGACTTCTCCCATCTCTGGGGACCCGTCCCATCCGCAAGACCACCTTCATCCCCAGAGACTTCTCCATTCCTGATCCCCCTCCCCATCCCGGGGCTCTCAGGGACCCCACGGTCCCCGAAGACCCCCATCCTCAGGGAATCCCCCCACCCAACCGAGGCTCACCTGGACCTCCCGATCCCGGGACTGTTCCCATCCCTGGACACCACTGAGACCCCTCCGAGACTCCCCCATAGCCCTGGGACTCCTCGCAACTCAGCCTCCCCCAATCCCAGTGGACACCGGGGACCCCTCATATGCCCCCATCCCGGGGCTCACTGGGCCCCCCCGGACCCCGACACTGTCCCCGTCCCTGGGACCTCTCCCATCCCAGGGCTCACCAGACCCTCACTTTCATCCCCAGGACCCCCTCATCCCCAGGGTCACCCCCATCCCTGGGTCTCTGCCCCCTCATCTCAGAGTCTCACTGGGAACCCCCGTCCTTGCCTGCCACCCCCTGCAGGGGCAGCCATGCAAGTTCCACATTTTGCGGTCTTTAGGGATTTTCTTTAATTTGGGGGGGGGGAACTGTTTGGCTGGGTTTTTTATTCTTTAGGGTTTTTTTAATAGATTTGGGGGTTTTTTTTTGTTTTTTCCTATGTTTGGGGGGGGGTTTGGAGGGTTGGGATTTTTTTGAGGCTGTTTCTGTGTTCCAAATCCCATTTTTGAGGATCTTCCTGGCTTCCGACGGAACCGCTGGAGCGAGGCACGGCTGGTGGGGATGGAGGGGACCTCCCTGAAGTGGAGGCCGGCTGGGGGGGGGGGGGCTCTGGCCCTCCGCATGACACCAGAGCATGGTGTGGGTGACAAGGGGAAACTGAGGCAGTGGGTCCACCTCCAGCATCCTGTTCACAGCCGTGGCTCCAGGGGGATGCAGCCAGGACCCCCAGAGTGGGAATGCAGTGCCAGGGGTCTCTGGTGCTGAAGGGAGCTCACCCCTATCCTGCTCTGCAGGTGATGTCGATGGTGATGGTGGCAGTGGGGATCTACGCCCGGCTGCTGAAGCACGCAGGTGAGACTGGGGGGCTCAGGAAGGGGCACAGTGAGGGTCCCTGGTGCTGGGGACTGTGGTGCCGGGGGGGCTGCGGGTGACAGCTCGCTGTGGCAGAGGCGGCGATGGCTTGCCTGGCAGTGGACCCGGCTGTCCTGCTCGTCGTGGTTGGCGTCCTCACCTTCCTCATCACCTTCTGTGGCTGCATCGGTTCCCTGCGGGAGAACATTTGCCTTCTGCAGACGGTGAGTGCCCAGAGACCACGGATCCTGCCGGTGCGCTGCGCGGGTCTCTCCCGTGGTTTCGCCACCATCATCCTCCTCTCGCCCACAGTTCTCCGGCTGCCTGACCCTCGTCTTCCTCCTGCAGCTGGCGGCCGGGGTCCTGGGCTTCGTCTTCTCCGATAAGGTAGGTAAGGTGGGGGGAAGTGGGAGGGCCCCCAGCCTGTCCTGCTGGGGATGAACTTCCTGATGTCCCCTCCATCCTGCAGGCGCGTGGGAAGGTCAGCGAGATCATCAATGGCGCCATCGTGCATTACCGGGACGACCTGGACCTGCAGAACCTCATTGACTTCGGGCAGAAGGAGGTGGGGGGATGCTGGGATTGTCCTGCAGCTCAGGGAGTGCAGGGACAGGACAAGGGGAAGGGTTTTGAGCTGAAAGAGGGGAGATTGAGATGAGATCTTGGGGAGAAATGTTTTGATGTGAGTGTGGGGAGGCCGTGGCCCAGGTTGCCCAGAGCAGTGGTGGCTGCCCCATCCCTGGAGGTGTTGAAGGCCAGGTTGGATGGGGCTTGTAGCACCATGGTCCTGTGCTCAGTTGTCCCACTGTTCCCATCCCCTTCCAACAGTTCAGCTGCTGCGGGGGTGTCTCCTACAAGGATTGGTCCCAGAACATGTACTTCAACTGCACAGCCACCAACCCCAGCCGCGAGCGCTGCTCTGTGCCCTTCTCCTGCTGCCTGCGGGATCCCCACGAGGTCAGGAAGCGTCCTCAGGGGATCCTGGGCATCCTTCTCCCTCTCATTCCTCCTCCTCCTCTCCTTCCTTCTTCTCCTCTCCCTACTCCTCCTTTCCCTCTTCATCCTCTCCCACTCCTCTCCATCTCTTCTCCCTCCCCCTCTCCTCTCTCTACAACTCCCTGAGCCTGGAGCCCCCTCCCCAGGTGAGCGATCCCACCCTTGGTAGCGTTTGGGCCCCAGAGTTGGATTCCCCCCGGAGTTGTCCCTATTGGGGGTGTGGATGGAGCACAGTGCTGGAGGGATGGGGCTGGGGAGAGGGCAGGAAGGGGACACCCCGAGCATCGACCCCTCCATCCCGGTGCGTTTTGACCCCAGCCCCCTTCTGTCCGTGCCCCCCTCCCAGGCCGTCGTCAACACCCTGTGTGGGCAGGGGATGCAGGCCCGGAGCTACTTGGAGGCCAGCGCCTTCATCCACACCAATGGCTGCATCGACAAACTGGTCAACTGGATCCACAGCAATCTCTTCCTGCTGGGAGGCATTGCCCTGGGCCTCGCCATCCCCCAGGTACCCGCACGGAGAGGCAGCGGGACCCGCTGCTCCGGAACTGGTGTGGGAGGAGCGGAGCAAAGGTTGGGAATGTTGGCACCTGGAGCTGTGGAAACCACTTGTAGGGGGGTGACTGTGACCCTCAGCGCCCTCCTCTCCATCTCCTTTCTCCCTCTCTCCTCTCTTCCTCCCCCCTTCCTCTCCCTCTCCCCTTCCTCTCCCTCTCCCCTTCCTCTCCCTCTCCCCTCCCTCTCCCTCTCCCCTCCCTCTCTTCTCCCCCCCTTTTCCCCTCCCTCCCTCTCCCCCTCCCTTCCTCTCCCTCTCCTTCTCCCTCTCCCCCCCTTCCCCTCCCTCTCTTCCTCTTCCTCTCCCCTTCTTCCTCCCTCTTTCCCACAGCTGGTGGGGATCCTGCTGGCGCAGATCCTGATCAGCCAGATCCGGGACCAGATCCGGCTCCAGCTCTACAACCAGCAGCACCGGGCTGACCCCTGGTACTGACCCCAGATCCATGTCGGCTGTGCTGTGGTGATGGGACCTCAGCAAGGATTCCAGACCCTGGATCCACGTCCACTGTGTGGCTGCTGGAACTGCTGTCAGCTCGGCCAGGACTGAACCAGCCCACTGAACGGCTGTCTGTCTGTGTGTCCGTCCATCCTGGGGGACTGAGCCACCCCTGGTGAACAGCTGTCTGTCTGTCTGTCCCTCCTGGGGGACTGAACCACCCCTGGTGACTGGCTGGCTGTCCATCTGTCATGGAGAACTGAACCAGGCCCAGTGAATGTCTGTCTGTCTATCTGTCCATCCTGTGGGTTGGAACCAGCCCCGGTTGAATGTCTGTCTGTCCTGAGGGACTGAACCAGCACTGGTGAACAGCTGACTGGCTGTCCATCTGTCTTGAGGGACTGAGACAGCCCCAGTGAACAGTTGTGTGTCTGTCTGTCTGTCTATCCATCCATCCTGGGGGACTGAATCAGTCCCAGTGAACAGCTGTCTGTCTGTCTGTCTGTCTGTCTTGGGGGACTGAAGGAGCCCCGGTGAAGGGCTATCTGTCTGTCTGTCCACCCGTCCTGGGGGACTGGGAGTTGGTGCACAGGTTGTGCGTGAAGCACGTTTGCACTCGGCTGTGCTTCCCATCTCCTCTTGTGCTGAGCTGGGCGTCTGTCTGTCCGTCCCCTCCTCATCCTGGCACCGAGCTCCGTTGCCCAAGGCCAGGGAATTCCCTGCATACATGGGTGCTGCGGCCCGGTCAGGTCCATCCTGGTGCTGCCAAGGGACAGCCGGAGGCTTCGCCTGCCGGCCGGGAGCAAGAGGGTCCCGTCCCAGCTACGGGGGTCCCGTCCCTGCTGGGGGGTCTCATCCACTCCGTGGGGCGCTGAGCCCGGGGCGGAGGGGACGGGCGCAGTCCTGGTCCCCTCTCTGTGGGGCCAGTGTTGGGCGCGAGGTTTCCCTTTGCTGTCACAGAGAATAAAGAGATGAGGCTGGATCCCGCGATCCAGAAACTGCCATCCGGACCCTCTAATCCAGACCCTGCAATCTGGATCCTGTGATCCCTGCAATCCAGACCCCGCGATCTGGACCCCGCAATCCCTGCAATGCAAACCATGCGGTCCCTGCAATCCAGATCCCGTGATCCTTGGAATCTGGACCCCGCGATCCAGACCCTGCAGTCTCTGCCGTGCCGTGTACAGGGACACCACCGCAGCTCCGGGTGACAGCTCGAGGGGTTCAGCATCCAGACCAGCCCCTTCCCATGCAGTGTTCCCGTTATCCCAATGTTCTGTTGTTGGGGGGTGGCTGTGGGGTCCCACGAAACAGGGGAGAAGCGGGTGGATGAGGCAGCACAGCCAGCGAGCAGGGGGCAGGAAATCTCCCAGCAAGAAATATTTAAGGACGAGCTCGCTGTCCTGCTCCAGAGGGACCCGAATTTCCACTTCTTCCCTAGCGAAGATCTTGCAAAGATTTGGGGTACTGCGAGCTGGGGGTGCTGCTGCCGCCCCCGCAGCATCCTAGGCTGCAGCCTCGCTGTTCGGAGCCGCCGCAAAGCGTGGGTGGAGCGTTTTGGGTTGTTTTTTTCAGTTTTCCCTTCTCCTCGGGCTGGGTGGATCCCCCCGCGCCGCGGAGCGAGTCGGGATGCAGCCCAGAGCTGGGGCTGGGCCACTTCCCCCCCCTCCGTGCCCCTCTGCCACCTCCCTCTGCTGATTTTGGCCCCCCCCTGTGCCCCCCACAAATTTCAGCCAGAGTGGCACAGGGCTCCGGTGACCACACTGGCCCCATCCCGCCCCAGTTCCCAGCTGCTCCCAGTCACTTCCTGACTGGATACTCCAGGAAAACTATACCAAAACCGTGCCCTCTGTGCTCCTAAGAGTGATTTTCCCTCCCCCCAAAATAGAGATCTCTCCCTCAAAAGAGCAGCTTCTCACAATTTCCCCACCGCAAAACAACCAGTATTCCCCAAAAAGCAGTTTCTCCTTCCCAAAAAAGCCACCCTACTTCCTCAAAACAGGGTTCCTCACCCCCCTCAAAATGACTCCTCACCCAAAAGAGCAATTTCTCCCCCCAAAAGTCAGCACTTCCTCAAAGAATGACATCTCCCCCTGAAAACTGACTTCCCCTTCCCAAAAAATTACTTTTCTCGCCAGAACTTTGCCTCCAAAGAGTTACTTCTCCCCCCCAAAAGCAAGTTCTCTCTCAAAAGTGGCTGTTCTCCAAAAGAGTGGCTGCTCCCCCTAATAGTGACCAAAAAGCAACTTTTCTCCCTCCAAGAGTGACTTTTGTCCCCCAAAAGTGGATTCTCCTCCCCTAAAAGTAACTTCTGCCTCAAAAAAGTACCTTCTCTTCCCCAAAAGCGATTCTTGTCCCCTAAAACTAACTTTTCCTCCCCCAAAAGTAACTTCCGTCTAAAAAAAGTTACTTTTTCCATGAAAAGAAACTGTTCTCTCCCAGTGAAGTGCCCTTTGTTCCCAAAAAACAACTTTTCTTCCCCTAAGAGTAACTTTTATCTCCCAGAAGTAACTTTTCCTCCCTGAAAGCCACTTCTTCCTCAAAAAGGTTACTTTTCTCTCCCAAAAGAAACTCTCCTCTCCCAATAATGTTCCTATTGTCCCTCAGAAACAATTTTTCTTCCTCTAAAAGCAACTTTTGTCCCCCAAAAGTACCTCTTTCTCCTCTGAAAGTGACTTCACCATCAGAAATGTTACTTTTCACTGTGAAAAGCAGCTTTTCTTTCCCAATAAAGTGACTTCTGTCCCCAGAAAACAACTTTTGTCCCCCCCAAAAGTGCTTTATCTTCCCCAAAGGCAACTTTTCTGGTCCAAAAAGTGACTTCTCCTCTCATAAAAGTAACTTTCCTCTCCCCAAAATACAGACTTTTTGTCCCCAAGAGAAAATATTCTCCCCAGAAAAATTCTTTTTTATCCTGAAACCCAGCTTTTGTCCCCCCAAATCAACTTTTCTCCCCCAAAAAGCAACTTTATCCCTCAAAAGTAAATTTTTATTCCCCACAACACCTTTAACTCTCCCAAACTCGAGTCCTCTCCCTCAAAACCTCTCTTGCCCCTCCCACATCCAACTCCTCTCGACAAAAACAACCCTTCTCCAAAAATGCGACTCCTCCCCTTTTAAAGACACATTTCTCATTCCCAAAGCAACTCCTCCCTCCCCAAAACCAACATTCCCCTCACAAAACCTAACATCTCCCCCCAGAAAACCTACTTTCCTCCCCTCGGGAGAACAGCCCACTCCTCAAAGCCTCTCTTTCCTCCTCAAAAAATACATCTGCTATAAAAAAAGAGTAACTTTTTCCACCCAAAAAAGCATTTTCCTCCTCAGAAGCACATCCCCTTCCTACAGGCTTTAAAAAAAAGTAGCTTTTTCCACCCAAAAAGGCACTTCTCAAAAGCACAGCCCATCACTGCCTGCTGTAAAAAAAGTAACATCTTCCTCACAAAAAGCCGATTTCCTCCCTGGACACTGAAAGGAAAAGGAAATTTCCCTCACAAAAAGGTACTTTTCTCCTCAAAAGCGTGGCCTATCCCTGCCCACTGTAAAAAAAAAATTAACTTTTTACTCCCCAGAAGCAATTTCCCTCCTCAAAACCTCTTCCTCCCTGCTGTGATATAAAGGTAACTTTTCCTCATAAAAAGGCACTTTCCTCCTCAAAATCATCACCCCTTACTGCCAGCTGTAAGGAAACGTAACATTTCCTCCCAAAAGGCACTTTTCTCCTCAAAAGTGTGTCTACTGTAAGAAAAAGTAAGCTTTCCCTCACAAAAAGTAACTTTCCTCCTCAAAACCACGCCCCCTCCTTGCCTGCTTTAGGAAAAGTAACTTCTTCCTCACAAAAAGCCACTTTTTCTCCACAAAAGTGCGGCTGCTGTTGAGAAAACTAATTTTCCTCAGAAAAAAAAGACACTTTTCTCCTAAAAAGCTCAGTCCATTCCTTTCTGCTTTATAGAATGAGCTTTTTCCTCACAAAAAGCAACTTTCCTTCTCAAAAGATCTGGTTCTGTAAAATAAAGGAACTTTTTCCTCCCAGAAAGGAACTTTCCTCCTCAGAAGAGCATCCCCTCCCTGTCTTCTGTAAAAAAGTGACATTTTCCTCACAAATAGCGACTTTTGTTCTCAAAAATGCGGCTTCTATTAAAAAAGGTAACTTTATCTTCACAAAAAGGCGATTTCTTCCTCAAAAGCACATCTGCTGTTAGAAAAAGTAACTTTTTCCTCCCCAAAAGGCACTTTCCCCCTCCAAAGTGCTGCCCTTCCCTACCTGCTGCAGAAAACCCTAACTTTTCCCTCACAAAAAATCACTTTCCTGCTTAAAATCTCGGCCTCTTCTCGCTCAGTCTGAAAAAAACCCTCACAAAAACCCACTTTCCTCCTCAAAAACATACCTTCTATTAAAAAAAGTAACTTTTCAACAGAAAAATGCATTTTTCTTCTCAAAAAAAACCTTCTAAAAAAAAAAAAGTTACTTTTCCCTCGGAAAAAGGCACTTTTCTCCTCAAAAACATGCCTTCTGTGGAAAAAGTATCTTTTCCGTCACAGAAAGGAATTTTCCTCCTTAAAAACATGCCTTCTCTAAAAAGAAAATAACTTCTCCCTCAGAAAAAGGCACTTTTCTCCTCAAAATCACATCAGCTCCATGAGAAAAGTAACTTTTCCCTACAAAAGACCAATTTTCTCCTTAAAAGCATGTCTGCTCTATGAAAAAAACCCTTCTTCTTCACAAAAAGCCACTTTCCTCTTGAAAAATGCACCTTCCATTAAAAAAACAACTTTTTGTCATAAAAAAGGCACTTCCTTCCTCAAAAATGCGCTTTCCATAAAAACCCCAAATTTTCCTCCCCAAAAGCACGGCCCCTCCCTGCCTGCTGTATGAAAAGGAACTTTTCCCTCACAAAAAGACACTTTCCTCCTCAAAAACGCGCCTGGTGCAGGAAAAGTAAGCTTTCCCTCAATAAAATCACTTTTCCCTCTCAGAAAGGAAGTTTTCCTTCACTAAAATCACTTTTCTCTCACTAAAACTCACTTTTCCCTCTCAGAAAGTTTTCCCTCACTAAAAGGAAGTTTTCCCTCACTAAAATCACTTTTCCCTCACTAAAAGTCGCTTTTCCCTCTCAGAAAGCCGCTTTTCCCCGCCCTGTCCCGTCTCGGGCCGCTCTGCGGGAGGAGGAGGCAGAGGGAGAGGAGCGGGGGAGGAGCGGCCCCTGCGCTCCCAACAAAGGGCGCGAGGCGATGGCGGGGCGAGCGCCGTCCGCCTAGCGCGGAGCGGAGCGGAGCGGCTCGGGATGGCGGCGCGGGGCCGCGGGCGGGCGCTGGCTGCGGCGCTGCCGCTGCTGCTGCTGTGCTGCCGCCGCCCCCCTCCCGCCGCCGCCTTCCCCAACGGCTCGGCCGTGCCCGCGCGCTGCCGGCGGCCCGCGCCCTGCGAGCGCCTCCGCTACGGCGCCTGCCTGGGCTCCGCGCTGCCCTACGCCGCCACCTCCACGCTGCTGGCGGCCGACTCCGAGTCGCAGGAGGAGGCGCACGGGAAGCTCCTGCTCTGGTCCGGTACGGAGGGGGGGGAGGGCATGGTATGGGGGGAAGGGGGCCATGGGGGGAGCATGGTATGGGGGGGAGGAGGGTCATGATATGGGGGAAAGGGGGGGCATGGTGGGGGGCATGGTATGGGGGAAAGGGGGGACATGGTGTGGGGAGGGGGGAACACGGGAGGGGGCATGGTATGGGGAAAGGGGGCATGGTATGAGGGTAGGGGGGAACACGGTGTGGGGAGGGGGGAACACGGGAGGGGGCATGGTATGAGGGTAGGGGGGAACACGGTGTGGGGAGGGGGCGAACACGGAGGGGGGCAGAGCGGAAGGGGGCACGGGGGACATTGTGTGGGAGGCAGAGGCACCGTATGGGGGGACAGAGTGTGGAGCGGGGGTCGCGATCTGGGGTTGGGGGCAGCGTGGTATAAGAGGGGATGCGGTGGCGGTTGGGGGGCACGGTGTGGAATAGGGGGAGCAGTGCAGTAGAGTGGGGGGGCACAGTCTGGAGTGGGGGGGGACGATGTGGAGTGAGGGGGCAGCGTGGTATAAGGGGGGGATCAAGGTATGAAGGGGGGTCACAGTCTGGGGGGGTGCAAGATGAATGGGGGAGACACAGTGGTATAGTGCGGGGGCATGATCTGGAGTGGGGGAGCAGCACAGTATAATGGGGGTGGAAGGTGACAGTTTGGAGCAAAACAGGGGAGTGGGGCTGAGCCTCACATGGAGGGTTCTGTGGGGCAGGGTGCAGGGGGCCTGGGATGTGGGATCTGGGGTTCCACAGGGCAATGGGTCGGGGTTGAGGGGGTTCCAGAGGGCAGGGGCTGGGCTTGTGAGGGGCCTGGGGCTTGGCAGGGGGCTGGGGGTTCCACAGGGCAAGGGGCCAGAGTTGTGGGGGGTCCACCGTTCCCCAGGGCAGGGGGCCAGGGCTGTGGGGGGCCAAGGCCCTGCAGGGCAGGGGCCGGGATTCAGCAGGTCAGGGACCAGGGTTTTGGGGGTCCAGGGTTCTGCAGGGCAGGGGCGGGGGGTTTGGGGGTCCAGGGTTCCACGAGACAGGAGGCCAGGGTTTGGGGGGTCTGGGGTTTCATACTGTTGGGTCTGAGGTTCCATAGGACCGGGTCTGGTTTTGTGCAGGTCCAGGGTTTGGTGGGATGGGGCAGGGTGTGGGGGGTCCAGGGTTCCACAGGATGAGGGGCTGGAGATCGGGGGGGGCAGGTGGGTGGCCAGTGTTGATGAGGGGCTAGGGTTCTGCAGAGTAGAGGTCTCAGGCTGTTGGGGTCCAGCAGGGTGGACATCTGGGGCTGTTGGTGGTCTGGGATCCAGCAGGCTGGGGGTCTGGGGTTGTTAGGGGTCTGCAGGGTGGGGCTCTGGGGCTGTTGGTTGTCTGGGGTTGTTGGGGCCCTGCAGGGTGGGGTTCTGGGGCTGTTGGGGCTCTGGGCTCCAGCAGGGGGGATCCGGGTTGTGTTGGGCGCTGTGGTGATGCCAGTGCCCGCAGGCCTGCGCAATGCCCCGCGGTGCTGGGACGCCATCCAGCCGCTGCTCTGTGCCGTCTACATGCCCAAGTGTGAGGACGGGCAGGTGGAGCTGCCCAGCCAGAGCCTCTGCCAGGCCACACGTGCGCCCTGCACCATCGTGGAGCGCGAACGCGGGTGGCCCGACTTCCTCAAGTGCACGCCCGACCGCTTCCCCGAGGGATGCCCGGTATGGGGCGGGGGGGGGGGGGGACACAGACACTGCGCTACCGGGCTCTGGATCCCCGCGAAGATGCTGGGTGTCCGCTGCTGAAGCCCACCCGTGGGTGCCACCCCCTCCTGACGGCCCCTCTCTCGGCAGAACGAGGTGCAGAACATCAAGTTCAACAGCTCGGGGCGGTGCGAGGCGCCGCTGGTGCGCACGGACAACGCCAAGAGCTGGTACGAGGATGTGGAGGGCTGCGGCATCCAGTGCCAGAACCCGCTCTTCACCGAGACCGAGCACCGCGAGATGCACGTCTACATCGCCGCCTTCAGCTCCGTCACCATCTTCTGCACCTTCTTCACCCTGGTGAGGGGCGAGGGCCGCGGGAAGGTGTCCCTAAAAGGGGACTGGGCACCGAGCTGTCCCTTTCTCCCCCCCCTGCCCCTTCCAGGCCACGTTCCTCGCTGACTGGAGGAACTCCAACCGCTACCCCGCTGTCATCCTCTTCTACGTCAATGCCTGCTTCTTCGTGGGCAGCATCGGTTGGTTGGCACAGTTCATGGATGGTGCCCGCAACGAGATCGTCTGCCGGGCTGACGGCACCATGAGGCTGGGGGAGCCCACGTACGTGTTGCCTTCTTCCTCGTCCCGCTGTGGCCGCATCCCAAGAGGTGCCCCCAGGACCGAGGAGGAGTTTTCTTGACCTCTTGGAAGCATGGAGAATGCTCCATGCTTGGGGTAGAGACCCCTTTGCTCCTCACGGACTTTAATGATGGTGCTGTCTCGCTTCTCCCCATAGCTCCAACGAGACGTTGTCCTGCGTCATCATCTTCGTCATCGTTTACTACTCGCTGATGTCGGGCGTCATCTGGTTCGTCATGCTGACCTACGCCTGGCACACATCCTTCCGGGCGCTGGGCACCACGCAGCAGCCGCTGCTGGGCAAGACCTCCTACTTCCACCTCATCACCTGGTCCATCCCCTTTGTCCTCACTGTCGCCATCCTGGCCGTGGCGCAGGTAGTGGCACCGCGATCCCACTTCCCGGCGGTTCCCTGCCGAGAAGGGGTGGCCGCAGCCAACTGACCCCCTCTACCCCATCCCCGCCTCTGCCAGGTGGATGGTGACTCCGTCAGTGGCATCTGCTTTGTGGGCTACAAGAACTACCGCTACAGGGCCGGCTTTGTGCTGGCGCCCATCGGGCTCGTCCTCATCGTGGGGGGCTACTTCCTCATCCGGGGTAGGCGTGGGCTCTCTCCCGATGTGGGGATGGAAGCACCGTGGGTGTGTGTCCCCCGACCCTGACCACCTCGTTCCTCCCCTGCAGGGGTCATGACTCTCTTCTCCATCAAGAGCAACCACCCCGGGCTGCTGAGCGAGAAGGCAGCCAGCAAGATCAACGAGACCATGCTGCGTCTGGGTGAGCGCTGGCACCATCCCGCCAGGATCAGAGCGGGGATGGGGATGTTCCATCCTCTGAGCCAGGGCAGCCCTGTCCCACCTTCCTGGGGTGGCTACCATGGGGGACAAGGCTGTTGTGATGGCAGCACAGCATCCTGGTCCTGGCATTGCTGGGATTCACCTAAACTAGGGATGTCCCCCTTCTCCTCCAGGCATCTTCGGATTCTTGGCCTTCGGCTTCGTCTTCATCACCTTTGGCTGCCACTTTTATGACTTCTTCAACCAGGCGGAGTGGGAGCGCAGCTTTCGGGAATACGTCCTGTGAGTGGGATGGGGTGGGGACAGGAGGACACTGGTGGCATCTCAGAACCTCCTGTCTAGAGGGGGGCGTTGTAGAGGAGAGCCCCACGTTCCCACCAGTGCTGCCGCTGCATCCCCACGGCGTCGCTGGGTGTCTCCCTCCTCGAGGCCACCGTCCTTCTCTGTCCCTGCAGGTGTGAGGCCAACGTGACCATCGCCACGCAGACCAACAAGCCCATCCCAGACTGTGAGATCAAGAATCGCCCGAGCCTGCTGGTGGAGAAGATCAACCTCTTCGCCATGTTCGGCACCGGTGTCTCCATGAGCACCTGGGTCTGGACCAAGGCCACCCTGCTCATCTGGAAGCGCACGTGGTGCAGGTGGGACCCCCGGGGTGTCTCCCCAGCTCCGTGTGGCCCTTCCAACATCCCGAGGCACTGGAGGTCGTCCTGGGACTTCTGTCCATCACCTCCATGCGTTGTGGTCTCGCAGTGGTTTGGGAATGGGGTGGTCTCTCCCACTCTGCAGGTGCCTCTTGTCCCATTTGTGGGACACCTCCATCCCAAGGGGACCCATCCAACGTGGTCCCCAGCCCTTGGTGTCCCTGCCCAGAGTGGGAGAGGGAGACGGGGAGGGTCCCTGTGCTCCTGTCTGCGGTGCTCGGGGTTGTCCCTGCTCTCACCGCTTGTGTCCCCAGGCTGACGGGGCAGAGTGACGACCAGCCCAAGAGGATCAAGAAGAGCAAGATGATCGCCAAGGCCTTCTCCAAGCGCAAGGAGCTGCTGCGCGACCCGGGCCGGGAGCTCTCCTTCAGCCTGCACACTGTGTCACACGACGGCCCTGTGGGTGAGTGCACGGCCGGGAGGCGTCACGCCTGCCCCCCCTCATGTCCCCAGCGTCCCCCCACCCCCTTCACCGGGCTCCGCCGTTGTCCTTGCAGCCGGTTTGGCCTTCGACATCAACGAACCGTCGGCCGACGTGTCCTCGGCGTGGGCCCAGCACGTCACCAAGATGGTGGCCAGGAGAGGGGCCATCCTGCCCCAGGACGTCTCCGTGACACCCGTGGCGACACCTGGCAAGTCCCTGGGGCCTCCAGCCTGGGGGCTGAGGGGAGCTGGGATGTGTGGGGAGGCAGAGCTGGGGGTCGCTGGGGTTGGGTGGGGCCGGGTGCGGCCGCTCTCACGCGTCCTGTCCCATTCTGTCCCGCAGTGCCACCGGAGGAGAGGGCCAACCTCTGGGTGGTGGAGGCCGACGTCTCCCCCGAGACGCAGAAGCGTGGCAGCCGCAAGAAGAAGCGGAGGAAGAAGAAGAAGGAGGTGTCCCCGGATTCCGAGCGCTGCCCGGGGGCCCCCAGCGCCGTCCCCCACCTGCCCCGCCTGCCCCCCCAGCCCTGCCTGGTGGCCTTCGCCCCCGACGTCCTCCAGCCCGAAGCCGCCTTCACAGCGACGCCCTGGGACGGCGCCCAGCGCAGAGCCAATGTCTTCCGCCTGGTCAGCAACCCCTTCTGCCCGGAGAGCGGGGACGTGGGGCAGGAGGGCCCCGGGCGCTGGCAGCACCGTGGGGGCCCGCTCTGGCCCCCCGATCCCCTGCCCCATGGCCACACGCTGCGGACTCCGGGCCGATGTGCTGGCCTGGCCCCCATCCACTCTCGGACCAACCTTGTGGACGCGGAGCTGCTGGACCCCGATTCGGACTTCTGAGCCTGGTTGGGACTCGTGAGGGGACAGGAACGCCCGAGGTGGGACCCAAAGCGCCGTCCTGGCACGGGCAGCCCGCGAGGGGACATCGCTGCCCACCCTGTCCCACCTGGGCCGAGTCCAGGTGTCCGTCCAGTGCCGATTTCTCCCGTCGGAACGCGGCGTTTCTCCCCACCCTGCCCAGACAGACTTGATGCACATCCCAGCCCGGTAGGGCTTTGGGGTCCCCCTGGCATCGCTGGGAGAAGAGAAATGGGAACCAAACCCCACCCAGGGGTTTAAGGACAAGGGGGACCTTGCTGGTGGCTCCCTAGGACAGCAGGACCCGGCAGCGGGCGAGCACAGGGCAGGGTGGATGCCGGTGAGCTCTGTCCTGCATCCTGGGATGTTCAGAGGTGCTGGTGTGGGGTTCAGCTTTCTGTCTTTGTGGAACACATGGAGTCGTGATGGCCAAGCCTGGCCTGTGCTCCAGGATGAGCTGATCCCTCTCCTTGCAGAGCAGCAGCAGCGTTCCGGCTGCTACCACGTTCCCGGGTCCTGCAGGGGTCCCAAAGTGCCTTCACAGCTCCCCGGAGAGCTGGACCAGATCTGAAACAGGGGCTGGGGATGGTGTCCTGAGGCGGCAGCGGGAGCCGCGATGGGATGCACGGGCACTCCCTAAGCCACAGAGGATGGGTTAAAACCCCGGGGTGAGCGGGGCCTCCCCTGCTCCCCAGGTGCTTTTTATTCTTTTTTTTAACAGTAAAACCCCCAGGTTTTGGTTGAGCCTGAAGGAGAGAGCTCTGCGGTACCCTTGGGGGTGCCGTGTCCGTCCCTTACCCCATACGTGTCTTTATTAAAGCCTGGGAGGCTCCTGGCTTTCTCGCTCTCCTGGTGACCTCCCCGGGTTCGTTCCTTGCTCTGTAAAGGAAAACCCTCCTGTATCAGTATTAAATTTGCCAAGTTTCTATTGCCAGCGGCTTCCCAGGCTCCTTGGGGACTGGTCGAGTGCAGGAAAAGGCACAGGGCTGTGGCTGTTCTCCTAAAAGGACTTTAACCCACCTTAAAAAAGGGCTTTAACCCACTTTAACGCCATCCCAGCCGTTTCCCTGCGGAAGGCCGGTGCACGGGGCTGGTAACATCTGCGGGGGCTTTGGGGGAGCCCTTGCCGGGGGTTTGGGTGCTCCAATGTCCCTGTCCTGCATTGGATGTCTCTCAGGGCACTCCCTAAGAGCTGAAATCTGGGTGGAATTGGCCACTGGAAATGTCATTTTCCCGGTGTTTTTTGGTGAGCAGGACGCGCCGGCGAGGGCTGAGCTGGCAGCGGAACCCAGAGCAAAGGCTGCTTCATCTCACAAAAAACCTCTTTACCAACCTTTATTTCACTTTGGGAGGTTCTTGCTCTCTTTTTCAATCTATTTTATTTTTGTGGACCTGTGCTTTTTAAAGATAGAAGGATCGCAGCAGCTGCTCCTTAATGAGGAGCAAAAAGCTCAGATATTTAATTTTGGGAACAACAGCAGCCCCCAGGCAACGAACCCCCCCCCCATTGGTTTCACACACAGGGACAAAAAAGGCTTTTTTTTTTTAAGGAAGAAAAATATTTACCCTGGGAAATATTGCATCTTCCTCAAGAGGGGCTCAAAGGTTGGGTTGGCTCTTTGTTCCTGCAGAGAAAATGAGAGGCAACTTTAAACCCCGCATGCTTCTCTCTAAATTGGAGGGAAATGGATTTGATGTGTGGAGAAGGAATTGGTTGGGTGGTGGCATTCAGGGAGGAGAGGTCAAGAGCATCCTGTCTGGATGGAGACCTAGGACAAGAGGTGCCTTCAGGGGTCCCTCCTGGGCCCAGGGCTCTTCAATGTCTCCATCAGCGGCACCAAGAGCGAGACTGAGGGCACCCTCAGCGACTTTGTGGATTGCTCCGAGCTGAGAGGGGCCGTGGTTACAGGAGAAGGATGGGATGGGATCCAGAGGGACCTGGACGGGCTGGAGAAGGGGGGCTGTGAGACCTCCTGAGGTTCAGCCAGGCCAAGGGCAAGGTCCTACCCCTGGCTCAGGGGGATCTGTGGGTTCCCTGCAGGCTGGGGGACGACGGGAGTGAGAGCAGCCCTGGGGAGAAGGATTTGGGGGGTTGCAAGAGGAGAAGATCCCCAGGAGCCCCAACGAGCGCTCCCAGCCCAGAACCCCACCCAGAGCTGTGGGAGCAGAGGGGAGGGAGGGGGTTCTGCCCCTCTGCTCTGCTCTGGGGAGACCCCACCTGGAGGCCTGGGTCCAGCTCGGGTCCCGAGCACGGGAAGGACCTGGAGCTGTTGGAGTGAGGCCAGAGGAGGCCACGGAGATGATGGGAGGGCTGGAGAACCTCCTGTGTGAGGAGAGGCTGGGAGAGTTGGGGGTGTCCATCCTGGAGAGGAGAAGGCTCTGGGAGGACCTTGGAGTATGGAAAGGGTCTCCAGGAAAGCTGTGGAGGGACTCTGGATCAGGGAGTGCAGGGACAGGACGAAGGGAAGGGTTTTGGGGTGAAAGAGGGGAAATTGAGATGAGATCTTGGGGAGAAATGTTTTGCTGTGAAGGTGGGGAGGCCCTGGCCCAGGTTTCCCAGAGCAGTGGTGGCTGCTCCTTCCCTGGAGGTGTTGAAGTCCAGGTTGGATGGGGCTTGGAGCCCCCTGATCCAGTGGGAGGTGTCCCTGCCCATGGTAGGGGGTGGCACTGGATGGGCTTTGAGGTCCCTTCCAAACCAAACCATTCCAGGATTCCATGACGTTCATCAGCCGCAGCCTCCAGTCCCTTCCACAGCAGCTTCCAAAGATTTTTGTCTCCAAATGCCCCATCTGGGACTAAAATCCACCCTGGGACTGACTTTTCTGATTGCAGGGAGATGCAGAACCGCCCGGTGCAGACCTCACACTGTCTCCAGTTTCACTTCAGGAAGGGGTAAGCGTTGGTTCTTGCTGTCGGGGTTCCTCCCACATTTCCCACGCAGTGGTATGCGCTGATCTTCCTTTACCTTCTGCCCCTGGCGCTTCCCTCCAGCTGTCCTCGTGCTGCCGGTTCCTTCCGAGCCCATTAAACACCTCTCCCCTCGCACATTCCAGGTGTTTTCCTGTCCTGCCACCCCTGCACGTAAAGAAACCGTTTTCCTCCTGTCCCCAGAGAATTTTTCCCAGCACTGCTCGTCGGGCTCTGCATCTCCAAGCGGGAAATAAATCCTCCTGTGGCTTTTTGCTGCTGCGATTGCTCCACTGCCTCTGGAATCTAGGAGGCTCCTCCTCTCCTCAGCTCGCAGCCAGCACATCCCGAATTCCAAGCTCATCCAGTGCTGCCGAGCAACTCCAACGTTACCCAACTGTGGGACTCTCCCAGTCATTACAGTCCTGCAGGTTATGGAATACATGGAATGGTTAAGGTTGGGAAAGATCATCCAGTCCAGCTGCCAGCACAACCCCAGCACCAGGCTCTGTCCCGCACGTTTCTGGCTTCACGGAGTCCTGGAATGTTTTGGGTGGGAAGGGACGTCCCAGCCCACCCAGTGCCACCCCTTGCCATGGGCAGGGACACCTCTCACTAGATCGGGGGCTTCAAGCCCCATCCAACCTGGCCTCGAACACCTTCAGGGAGGGGGCAGCCGTGACTTATAATACAATCAACATCAACACAAACTCGCCCTGAATCACCCCAAAATCATAAGAAATTACCCAAGCGTACTCCAAATCACCAAAAATTGACCAAACCTGCCCCAAAATTGCTCAAAATTGCCCCAAAAGTACTATAACCCCCAAACAGCTCAAAATTAGCCCCCAAATCATACAAAATCATCTCTGAAATAATACAAAGTAACCCCAAAGAGCTCCAACTCCTCCAAACCATCCCAAACCACCCCAACATCACAAAAAACCCATCCAAATCACCCAATAACTTCTCAAATCAACTGACATCAACAAAAAAATCACTCTGAATCTCCCCAAGTCAGCAAAATCACCGAAACTATTAGGAAGCACCCCAGAATCACCCCAAATCACCCACTTTCACCCCAAATCACCTCAAAATTGTCACACAAATCACCCCAAATCACCCCAAATTGGCAAAAATCATCAGAAGTCACCCAAATTACTGAATTTGCCTGAAAATCGACACAAATCACCCAAAGGCAACCAGATATCCCCAAATCCCAGCAAAACCATCATAAATCACTCCAAAATTGCTGAAATCACCCAAAATCACCCCAAATAACACAAATTCACCCCAAGTAACCCAAATCGCCCACAAATGTTTCAAAATCACAGAATATCACCCCAAAATCATCCTAAATCACCCAAATGCAACAAAACTCCGTCCTTCAAATTGCTGCAGAATGGCCCTAAATCACCTAAAATCTCCCCAAACCAACCCCAAAAAGTTGAGGGGGGGTTAAGGGGGCGGTTAGGCGCGGTGCATTCTGGGAGTTCGTAGTCCTTTTGGAGGGTCTGTGGGCGTGGCTAAG
>JAUMJL010002296.1:0-18017 GCA_033558185.1 Dromococcyx pavoninus | reverse complement strand
GGCCCCGGCGCCATCTTGGGAGTGGCAGAAGAAGGCGGGGAGGGCACCCACAGGGGGACCCCGGGATGGCAGCACCCAAGCCCAGGGCACCACAGGGTGACAGCACCCACAACCTCAGGGCACCCCTGTCCACAGGGCACCCCGGGGTGACAGCATCCACCCCGTCCTTGAGCCTCAGGGTGGCAACACCCAAGCCCAGGACACCCCAATGTGACATCACCTCATTTTGGGGTCAAATTTGGCATTTTGGGGGTTGAATTGGGCCTTTTTGGGTCACAACTCAGTCCATGAACGAAAGGGCAGGAAGAGAAGATCCAACCCCACCACAAACCTCGTTTTGGGGTCAAATTGGGCCCCCAAAATACATCCAGGAGGTCCCAGGCCTCCAGGTTGACCCCCAAAACACATCCAGAGACTCGCAGGGCTCCAGATTGACCCCCAAAACACGTCCTGGAGGTCTCAAGGTTCCAGATTGCCCCCCAAAACACGTCCAGTGACTCACAGAGCTTCAGGGTGCTCCTCAAAACATATCTTTAAGGTCATGGGGGTCCAGATTGACCCCCAAAACAGGTCTAGGGGGTCCCAGGACTCCAGGTTGCCCCCCCAAACACGTCCAGGTGGTCCCAAGGCTCCAGGTTGACCACCAAAACACACCGAGGGGGTCGAGGGTCCCCACGAAGCCCCCGAGGGGTCGCTCAGCTCCAGTCCAGGGCCACCAAGAGGCAGAAGGTGACCCCAAGGGTCCAGGGGAGGTGGGGGGGCGGGGGGGGGCAGCCCCTCCCCCGCCTCAGGGGACACCCACAAATCATAAAAAAAGGCGATAAAGTAAATTAAAAGGACGCGGGGGGGGGCGGGGGGGCTCTGGGTGCTGAGGGTCCCAAGGTCCACGAGGAGGATCCTCCATCAGTGGACGAGCAAAGGGTCATCCGAGCCCTGAGGGGACAACGAGGACACCCGGGGGGGGGGGGGCACTGAGGGGCAGGGGGAAAGGGGGAGAGGGGAGGGGGGAAAGGGGGGACCCCCCCCCAGGACAGAAATTGGGGAGGGGGATGGATGGGGGGGGAGAAAGGGGGAGGAAAGAGAGGGAGGATGGAGAGGAAGGGGCAAAAAAAATGGACTGAGGAACCCAAAAATGGATTGAGGAACCCAAAAATGGGCTCAAGGACCCAAAAATGGATTGAGGGACCCAAAAATGGGCTGAGGGACCAAAAAATGGATTGAGGGACCCAAAAATGGATTGAAAGACCCAAAAATGGATTGAGGAACCCAAAAATGGGCTGAGGAACCCAAAATGGTCCGAGGGACCCAAAAATGGGTTGACGAGCCCAAAAATGGATTCAGAGAACCAAAAATGGATTGAGGAACCCAAAAATGGGTTCAGAGAACCAAAAATGGATTGAGGAACCCGAAAATGGATTGAGGAACCCAAAAATGGGCTCAAGGACCCAAAATGGATTGAGGGACCAAAAATGGCTGAGGGACCCAAAAAATGGATTGAGGGATTGAGGGACCCAAAAATGGATTGAGGAACCCAGAATGGATTAAGGAACCCAAAAATCGATTGAGGGACTCAAAAATGGATTGAGGGACTCAAAAATGGATTGAGGAACCCAAAAATGGAATGAGGAACCCAAAAATGGGCTGAGGAACACAAAAATGGATTGAGGGACCCAAAAATGGATTGAGGAACCCAAAAATGGATGGAGGAGCCCAAAAATGGATTGAGAAGATCAAAAATGGGCTGAGGGCCCGAAAAATGGATTGAAAGACCCAAAAATGGATTGAGGAACCCAAAAATGGATTGAGGAACCCAAAAATGGATTGAGGGACCCAAAAATGGGCTGAGGGACCCAAAAATGGATTGAGGGATCCAAAAATGGGCTGAGGGACCCAAAAATGGATTGAGGGACCCAAAAATGGGCTGAGGGACCCAAAAATGGATTGAGGGATCCAAAAATGGGCTGAGGGACCCAAAAATGGATTGAGGAACCCAAAATGGTCTGAGGGACCCAAAAATGGATTGAGGGACCAAAAAATGGATTGAGGAACCCAAAAATGTATTGAGGAAACCTAAAATGGGCTGAGGAAACAAAAAATGGACTGAGGAACCCAAAAATGGATTAAGGAACACAAAAATGGATTCAAGAGCTCAAAAATAGTTTGAGGAACCTAAAAATGGATTGAGGGACTCAAAAATGGGCTGAGGAACCCAAAAATGGATTGAGGGACCCAAAAATGGATGGAGGAACCCAAAAATGGATTGAGGAACCCAAAAATGGGCTGAGGGACCCAAAAATGGGTTGACGAGCCCAAAAATGGATTCAGAGACCCAAAAATGGATTGAGGAATCCAAAAATGGGCTGAGGAACCCAAAAATGGATTGAGGAACCCAAAAATGGATTGAAGAACCTAAAAAATGGGCTGAGGAACCCAAAAATGGGCTGAGGAACCCAAAAATGGATTAAGGAACCCAAAAATGGATTGAGGAACTCAAAAATGGGCTGAGGAACCCAAAAATGGGCTGAGGAACCCAAAAAATGGATTGAAAGACTCAAAAATGGATTGAGGGACCCAAAAATGGATTGAGGAACCCAAAAATGGATGGAGGAACCCAAAAATGGATTGAGGGACCAAAAAATGGATGGAGGAACTCAAAAATGGGCTGAAAGACCCAAAAATGGATTGAGGAACCCAAAAATGAGTTGAGGAACCCAAAATGGTTTGAGGAACCCAAAAATGGATTGAGGAACCCAAAAATGCATTGAGGAGCCCAAAAATGGATTGAGGGACCCAAAAATGGGCTGAGGAACCCAAAAATGGATTGAGGGACCCAAAAATGGGCTGAGGAACCCAAAAATGGGCTGAGGAATCCAAAAATGGATTAAGGAACCCAAAAATGGATTCAAGAGCTCAAAAATAGGTTGAGGAACCCAAAAATGGATTGAGGGACCCAAAAATGGGCTGAGGGACCCAAAAATGGATTGAAAGACTCAAAAATGGATTGAAAGACTCAAAAATGGATTGAGGGACCCAAAAATGGATTGAGGGACTAAAAATGGGCTGAGGGACCCCAAAATGGGCTGAGGAACCCAAAAATGGATTGAGGAACCCAAAAATGGATTGAGGGACCCCAAAATGGATGGAGGAACTCAAAAATGGGCTGAAAGACCCAAAAATGGATTGAGGAACCCAAAAATGTATTGAGGAACCCAAAAATGTATTGAGAAAACCTAAAATGGAATGAGGAACCCAAAAATGCATTGAGGGACCCAAAATGGGCTGAGGAACCCAAAAATGGGCTGAGGAATCCAAAAATGGATTAAGGAACCCAAAAATGGATTCAAGAGCTCAAAAATAGGTTGAGGAACCCAAAAATGGATTGAGGGACCAAAAAATGGATTGAGGAACCCAAAAATGGATTGAGGGACTAAAAATGGGCTGAGGGACCCCAAAATGGGCTGAGGGACCCAAAAATGGATTGAGGAACCCAAAAATGGGCTGAGGAACCCAAAAATGGATTGAGGGACCCTGGAGCTTTGTCGGAGTCTCCGCAGGGAGGACACAGGGTGATGGGGAGACTCCCTATGGGGCTCTGTAGGGAGGACCTATCAATTAAATATATAAATGATATAGAATAGTTAATTAATTTGGGATCCAGTGGTTTTTGAGCCCCGGCCATTCCCTCAGGAGCTCATTCAGCTCCTGTTCTGCTCTTGCTCTGCTGCTCTTTCACTTCAGCGCAGTTTTGGGGCAGGATGAGCGCTTTTTGTGAGTCTTTTCTCTCTTTTCGTGAAGCAGAGGTGTCTGTTGGGGGTTGGAGCTCCGCGGTGAGTCCGGGCTCAGCAGCACAAAGCACATTTACTGGGTGCAGGGGGTGCACCTTTGTTTTCAGGGGGTGCACCTTTGTTTTCAGGGGGTGCACCTTTGTTTTCAGGGGATTTAACAGCGTGAGAGAGTTTCTAAAAGGGGCTCCGTGTGAGGGAGTTATCGGAGCTCTAGGGGGGGGCAATAGTGGCTCCGTGGGGGTATTTAGGGGACGCAGTAGGGGCTCTTAGAGAGGACTTCATAGGTGCAATGGGAGACTTCACAGAAGGGACTCAGGGGGTGCTATAGGGGCTCTGTATTTTGGGGGATATTTTTTTGGGGGGTAAAAAAATCTCATATTGGGGGAACCGGAGGGAAATTCCAAGAGATTTGAGGTGAAAGGTTTGTTTTTTGCAGAGTTTCAGGAGGGCTGTGACCAAAAAAAAAGCTGATGTTTTGGGAAGGATTTGAAAAACAACGTTTATAGGGGAGGTTGGGTGGTGATTTGAGAGTACGCGACGTAAAAGTTTGTGGGGGGGGTTGTGGTTAAAAAAAAGTTTGGGGGATTTTAAGGGGAAATTTGAGAAGTTTTCAAGTAAATTTGTGGAGTTTGTGATGGGATTTTGATGAGAAGCTTTCAAGTAAATTTGTGATGGGATTTGAGGTTAAAATTTGTAATTTTGGGGAGTTGGTGAGGGAATTGGGGTAAAAAGTGGCTTTTTGGTGCAGTTTGAGGGGATATTTGAGGTGAAATTCATGGTTTGGGGGACGCTGGTAAGGAAGTTGGAGGTTAAAGTTGTGGTTTGGGGAATTTTTTGAGGGGATTTGGGGTGAAAAAGACGTATTTTGGGGGAGTTTGAGGGAAGATCTCTGTGATTCCATGATTCAAGCCATGGTGTCTGCCAGCCCTCGCCTGGGGGGTTGTGGCTCCCCACCTGCCCTTTTTGACCCAATTTAGGCCAAACCCGTGATGTTGAGGAGCTGGAAGCGCCATTACCCGTCCAGGTCCCCCTCTGGGGCACTCTCTGAGCCCAGCCCCGAGAAGAAGGCGCTGTCGCCGGGCTCGGGGCCCTCGGGGGCTGCGCTGGGCTGGGACATCGCGGGGATGAGGGGCACGGCGGAGCAGGGAGCGCGGTGGGCGGGGCTGCGGCGGGAGACGGGCACCCGCGCGGGCCAATCAGCGCCCGCCCGGGGCGTGTGACAGCCAATGAGAAGCCGTAAGGTGAAAAGGCGCCACAGACACGCGGCCATGCCGCCTCCTCTCGACACCTCTTTCCCCGTCGCTCGAGGCCTCGCCCCTCTCGGCGCGTCTCCCCTGGCCCCTCTCTCCCCCAGCCGTGCCCCCCCTCGCTGCCCTCGGGCCCCCCACAACCCCCTCCCTGCGAAGCCGAGGCAAAGCCATCAATCCCCGCTCCCCCACCCCTCCCTGGCCCCAGGGACACCCGAATCAATTGCTGAAATGGATTTTGTATTTTATTATTTCTGCCATGAAAAGTACAAAGAGTCCCGGGAGCTTCTCCCCAGGTTGGGCTCCCTCACCCCCACACACCCCCCCCTGTCCCGGGGTGCAGCTCTTATTGCTACTAAACTGGGGGTTCCCCACCCACCCACCCCCCCCCCCCCTCCTGGGCCCACCTATCCCGCTGGGGCTGGGAGGGGGTGCGTGGATCCCCAGGGTAGAGCCACCCTGGAGGGGGGGGGGGGGGTCAGACCTCTGGGGAGGGGGCTCCAGACACCTGGGTCACTAAACTGCCCCAGGTAGGTGTGCACACACACGGGTGTGTGGTGGGGGGGGGGAGTAATAAATATTTACACACGAATGAAAAGTTAAAACTACAAGAAGCTGCAAACAGGCACAACAAGCTGCAAAAAGAAAAAGAAAAAGGGGTGTGGGGGGGTTCAGGGGCGAGGCAAAGGGACCCAGGGAGTCCAGAATTGGAAATAAATAGGAACTGAAACCACTGAAAAGCAAGAAATTATCCCAATGAAGAAGAGAAAATAAATAATAATACCAATAATAATAATAGTAACAACAGCAGCAGGAATAATAACAATAATAATGATAATTATAATAATAATAATTATAATAATAGGATGGGGCTGCTATTGGGGGACTCAGGAGGGTTGGGGGGTTTTGGCAGAGTTTCTGTCCCTCAAGCCAAAGGATGGACCCCAGCGAGCTGAGGTTGGGGGGAAAAACTAAATAGGCCCATTTTGGGGTAATTTGGAGAAGGATTGGAACAGGGCAGATGGACAAGAAAACACACAAACCCCACCCAACTTGGGGGTGTTGGAGGCTCAGGGGTGGTATTGGGCCCCCACCAATAAAAACAGCGCTGGGATCGTGACCTCTGTATTGTGTTCAAAGAAACTGGGGGGGGCCACGGCACATAATAAATTCCCAACTTCTCTCCAAGTGTGGGGCAAATTCAGGGGATTTTTTTTAAAGGCTTGGGGGTTTTTTTTTTTTAGATTTTTCTGCTCTTACAAAAATAGATGGGTTTGTGTCTGTCCCCCTCCCCAAGGAGTCGCTGCGCCAGGCGCTCTCCTTGCTACTGTCACTGTTTGTTCTTTCTCCAAAAAAAGACCCCCCCCTTCCAAAAAAAAAAGAAACAAATGGAAAAAAAAAAAAGAGGGGACCTTCGTGATTCTCAAGGGGTTTTGGAGTGCCTGGGGGGGTCTCCAGTACACCCTCAACGTCCTGTGTGTTCTCCAGTCTTTGCAGGGTGGTGGGGGCAGGAGAATGTTTGGGGGTGCCCCCAGCATCTCCACAACCCTCCAGTGTCCTGGGATACCTGGGGAGTCCTCGGGGTGTCCAGAAGTGGGGGGGTGTCCACGGTATCAGGTGTCCCCATCACATGCTTGGTGCCCACGGAGGGGGTTTTCCCAAGGTCTCCAGGGTGGGAAGCCTAGGGGGCGCGTGGGGTGGGAGCATCCCAACGGTCTCCAAGGGTATCCTTGGAGTGTCCCCAGGGTGTCCTTGGTGCCCACGGAGAGGGTCTCCAGGCGTCCAGGGGGTGTTCTCCATGGTCCCCATGGTGTCCTTGATGCCCAGGGGTGCCCCTGCGGGGCCTGGTGGTGCCAGGGGGACCCAATCCGGGGGGGGGGGGGGGGATCAGGGGGGAGTGGGGGGCAGCAGGTTGGGGGCTCAAGCCTTGTGCTGTTTGCTGGTCTTGAAGGAGACCTGGAGCACGCGGTCGCCCAAGCGGTATCCATTGAGGCTGGCGATGGCCATGGCCGCTTCCTCGTAGTTGGTCATGGTGACAAAGCCAAAGCCCTTGCACTTGTTGGTGGCGAAGTCGCGGATGACCTTGACGTTGGTGACGGCGCCAAAGGGCCCGAAGAGCTGCCAGAGGACGCTTTCATCTGCCTCGGGCGCCAAGTTGTAGACAAAGATGCACCAGCCCGCGCCGGGCGCCCCCAGGCCCACACCCGCCAGTCCTGGCACTGCCTCGATGGCCAGCGGGGAGAACCTGGGCAGTAGTGACAGCGAGCTGGCCTGGGGTCAGGGTGCCCCCCACAAACCCCCAGGACACATGGGTCCCCTGCTGCCCGGGGGCCCCAGCTCGTGCGTGGGGGCTGGGGGTGCAGAGGTGGACACGGGGGCCGGGGGGGGGGGATGGGGGTGGTGGGGGTGGGGAGGGGCCATTACCTCTTCACACCGTAGGCCACGTTCAGCAAATTGTCGAGCCTGGGGGGGACAGAAGGATGTTGGAGGGGACAGAAGGATGTTAAAGGGGACACGGGGGGGGTCACTCTCTGCCATAGGTTGTCCTGACACCCTCTGGTGGCCCCATCTCCCAGGGGGTGCCACATGCGCTGGGCTCACCGGAAGCGCTGCGGAGGGTGGTGCAGGGTGCTGTAGCGGCGGGCACTGGGGCAGAGGCTGAGAAGAGCCCCTCCTGACTTCTGGCCGGGGCTGTTGGCGAACTTGACGGTGATGGGCTCGGTGGCACCCAATGGCTTCTGCCCGTGAAGCCCCCGGACGGCCTCCTCCGCCTCCACGCGCTTGTCAAAGCGGATGAAGCCAACCCCTCGCGAGACACCTGCGCGTGAGGCATCCGGTGAGGAGTCCACTGCAGGACCCCGGGTGTCCAGGGAATTCCGACGCCCCCAGACACAACAATGCACAACGACGAGAGCCAGGAAACATCCCCCACCCACACCCCCCTCACCCTACAGACCCTCCTGGTAACCGCAGCACCTGGGCAGCCCCCCACCCCCCATGCCTTCCCCCCACCCTGGGGAACTGTGCCCGGCGCACCTGTGACCTGGTCGATAAGGATGCGGGAGGTGATGATGCGGCCATACTGGGAGAAGAGCTGCTCCATCTCTTTCTGCCCCATGGCCTTGGGGAGGCCACTGACATAGAGGTTGGCATCGCGGATGGAGGCTGAGCTGGGCCGGGCGTACGAAACCTGGCAGGTGTGGGTCAGCCCTGGAGACCTTGGTGTCCAGATGCCACACCTGGCTCCTACCCATGAGCTCTCCCCCAGGGACGCAGGCACCTGACCCACCCCACCCCCCCCTCAGCCCCCAAGGACCACTCTTAGCGTCCACCCCCCATCCTCTGAAGGACCCCCTGGTGCCCCCCACCACCGAGAGACCCCGGGTCTGGCACCTTGATGGTCTTGGTCTGCAGTTTGAGGCCGTTGAGGGTGCTGATGGCCTTGTCCGCGTCACCCGCCTCAACGTAGTTGACGAAGCCATAGCCCAGGCTCTGCCCTGAGGTGCAGAGTCAGCTCTAGAGGGTGGCCTGGCACTCAGCCAGCCGTGTCCCCATCCCCAGTCCCCATCCACACAGGCCATTTTCACCCCACCTTCATCTCTGTCCCCACATCCCCCACACCAGGGGACCCTCTGGTCAAACTTGCAGGACCTGACGCCCCCAGAGGTTCTCGAAGTTGTCTCTGTCCCAACAATCCCGTGACAATCCCTGTCCCAGTCTCCACAACTCTCCATGTCCCACCTCTCATATCCCCGTTTCTCACACACCGCATCCCTGTGTCCCTTTTCCCCATGGCCCACGTTCCCATCTTCCCCATGTCCCACCTGCCCTGGTCGCTGCGTCCCATCTCCCCGTGTTCTGTCTCTTCACGCCTCCCCCCCCCCCCCCAGCGTCCCACCTGCCCCGTGTGTGTGTCCCCCCCCCCCAATCCCGTACCGGTGACCTTGTCACGGACGAGTTTGCAGGACTCGATGTCCCCGAGGCTCCCGAAGAGGCTCCGCAGCTCCTCTTGGCTCATGCTCTGGGGCAGGTAGTTGACGATCAGGTTGGTTTTGCTGTCATCGGCTGCTGAGGGGCCTGGGGGAGCCCCATTGGGCAGCGTCGCTGCTGCCACCCCTGGCCCTGGCACCGCCACCACCGGCAATGCCATGGGGACGGGGCCACAGCCCGACGACCCCGTGGTGCTGGGAGTCTGGGCCTCCACTGTGCTCAAGATCTGCTGAGGGACGGAGAGGAGTAAGCAGGGCATCCCCATCGTGGGGACAGCGGGGACACTGTGGGGGACAGCAGAACCGGGGTCTGGGGGACAATGGGGGGGCAGGGACACCAGGGATGGGGGGGGGGGGGGGACAGGGACACCGGGACCTGGGGACAGCGGGGGCACAGGGAGCCTCAGGTGGTGGGGACACGGGGCCATCACTGAGGCAAAGCAGGACCAGAGCCATGGGGGGACACAAGGATGGGGACAGCAAGAAGGCAGAGGGGGGGGACACACACAACTCGGGTGGGAGCAGTGGGTGCTTCTTGAGGGGCACAGACTGCCCCCGCCCCCCAACTCCCCCCCCCCCCCCCCCGGGATAATACCCCATTGTGCAACGGAGCCCCCCCCCCCCCCCATGATACCGGGGGACAATGGTGCTTTGTCACAGGGAGACGGGACACCCGGGGCCGCCAGCCACCGCCTGGGCACCCAGCGGGGCTGCCCCCACCCCCCCAAGAGATGGGAGCATCCAGGCACCCCATCTCCCCCACCCCCCCCAACCAGAGGCTTCAACGGGGCAGGGAATCTGGATGCCTGGGGTGGCGGGGGGGGGGGGGGGGGGGCACTGTGCCTTTAAGGGTGGGGGGGGGATCAACAGCGTGGGGGGGGACCGAGGGGATGGGGGAACCAAGGGGGTGGGGAGGCGGAGGCAAGGTTGAGGGAACCCCCCCGAGTGAGAGGGTGTCCATCCCTCTGTCCGTCCACCCATCCATCTGCAGGGCAGGCGAGAAAGTGAAAGCAGAAAATCACCAAATCGGATTGAGAAAATGGGATTTACAAGTGAGAAGAGACGTGGGGACACAGGGAGGGGGGGGGGACAGAGAGACGGACAAACACAGACACACACCTGCCCCGCACCGGGACAGGCTGCACGTGTCCGTGTGTCGTGTCTGCACACGCATCCCTGCACCCGCACACTAAAGTGGAGGCGTGTGCACAGGCACGCTCTTGTGCACCTGTGTGCAGCCCCTCTACGCCGCGCACACACGTGTGCAGGGTCCTCCAAGCTGTGCACACACATGTGCCCAGCCCTGGTGCCAAGCAAAGAAGGATTGGGGGGGGACATAGGGGACAGCAGAGTCCCCACCCTTGCCCTTGCACCCCCATATCCGTGCGTCACAGATACCACACGGACCTGGTGTGATGGGTGCCTGGCCCCCTTGCACGAACATACATGTTCCTTGAACACGTGATGCACAGGCGTGTGCTCCCAGTTCTTGTGGCGCTCCCTTCCCTGCCCGAGTGTGTCACACATACACAGAGAGATTTGGGGGACATACTGGGGGAATGGGGGGGCCGGAGGATGAGGGGGAGGCAGAGGAGTGGGGGGGGGGGGACACGGGGAAGGAGGAGTGCTAAGGGGGGTGGGGGATGCTGGGCGGGGGGGGGGGCACGGAGAACTGCTGGGGGTGCCACCCGCGGCTCCCCGCCCCCAGTCTCCCCTCCGCTCCTACCGTCACCATCGCTGCGGGGCTGCCCGGGGGGGACCCCCGCACGGCCCGGGGGGGCCCCGAGTCGGGAGGGGGATGCTGCGGGGGTCTCTGTCGCGATGCGGGGCGCTGCAAGCGGCGGCCCCGTCGGTCCTTTAAACGTCCTTGGGCGGCGGGGGCGGGGCGGAGCCCCCCCAAACGGCCGCGGTGGGCGCGGCCCGGATCCCCCCCCCCCCCTCCCTTCGCGATGGCTCCGTCCGCCCCCCACCCCCACCCCGACACCCCAAAATGGGCCACCACCACCCCCCCCCGGCTCCGGCGAAGCCCATTGGCTGCCGAGCGGGCGGGGCCCCCCGACGCCCCCCGAGACCCCCTACAGACACCGCCTATAGCCCCCCCCCCTCCCGTCTGCCCACGTGACTGGGGAGGAGGGGGAGGGGGTGATGAAGGAGCGGGGAGAGGAGGGTGAAGGAGTCGGGGGTGAGGAAGAAGCGGCAGGAGGGAATGGAGAAGGAGGAGAGGGGGATGAAGGAGGTGGGGACGAAGAAAAGGGGGGGGGGAGATGGGGGGAAGAAGGAAGCGGTGGGTGGGGTGTAGAGCAGGAGGATGGGGGGATGAAGGAAGAGGAACGAAGGGAGATGCAAGAAGGGGGATGAAGGGAAGCAGTGATGGGGAGGCAAAGGAAGAGGCGGGGGGGGGAAAGGAGAAGAAAGACGGGTGGGAGTGAAAAACGGGAGTGAAGGAGAAGGGGGTCGATGAAGGGGGGGGGGGCCGGGCGAGGGGGGGTGTCTCAGGGTCCGGACGAGGCGGAGCTGTAGCCGATTCAGCACCGCGGACAGCGCCGAGGGGCGGGGCCGCCCCCTCCCAACGTGCGCTGCGCCCCCCCGCGCCCCTCCAGGGCCTCGGGACTCCCCTGGACCCCCCTCCAGGGGCCCTGGCGACCCCCTGGTCATCCCCCCACGCCCCCCCGGGCTCCTCTCCGTATGTGTCGTGTCTCCCTCCCCCGCCAAACTCTGGACCCCCTCCGCTCCTCCCCGTTCGCCTCCGCCCAGCTCTGGAACCTCCTGGACCACAGTGCTACCCCCGTGTGCCCCCCTCCCCGTCCCCCCCCCAGGCTCTGGACCCCCTAGACCCCCGTGCCCCCACTCCGGGGTAGGGGGGGCAGAGGGTGGGAGGTAGCACGTAAAAGTCATCATTTTAATGGAACTTTGGGGTCCTCCCCTCCAAACCGAAACTGGGGTCCCCACCCACCCCTGCATCAGACCCAGCTGCCCCGGGCTTGGGGGGGGGGGAAGAAAGTCAGGAAATAAATAAACGCGGGGGGGGGGGGGGGGGGGAATCCAGGGCAACACGGGGGACCCTGGCAGGTGGGGTCGCTGGGGCAGCTCAGGGGGGAACGAGGGGGTCCCCGAAGTGTGTGGGGCTCCAGGTGCCCCACGGCGGGGGAGGGGAGGGAGGGGCGCCCCTAAGTATGTCGGGGGTCGGGGTGGCTCTTGAGGGCGTGGAAGGTGAGGCCCTCGGGGTGGGCAAAGCGTCGGCGGCAGCGTGGGCAGGGGAAGGGGTGCAGACGTGGGCCCCCCCCGTGGCGCCGCATGTGCCACGTCAGGGACGTGTGCTGGTGGCAGCGGAACCCGCAGAACTGGCACCTGGGAGGCAGACGGGGGTCCCCCATCACCAGAGTAGTGGAGGGGGGGGGTCCACACTGCCCCCCCAACATGTAACCAGGACAAAAAGCAATCCCCACTGACCCCCCCCACCCTCAAACCCTGTCCCAGGGGAAACGGTTCTCACTGCCCCCACCTCACTCCCTGCGTGGGGGGGATGTTTCCCCCGTGCCCCCCACAACTCACTGCAGGGGGACGGTCTCCCTGTTGCCACCCCCTCACTTCCTGCAGGAGGGGTCTCCCCAGTGCGCCCCCCCCCCCCCCCCTCAATCGCTACTGAGGGGGGGGCTCCCCAGTGCCCCTCCATCACACCCTGCAGAGAGGTGGGTCTCCCCAGTGCGTCCCCCCCTTTCACTCACTGCAGAGGAGTCTCCACGGTGCCCCCCACCCTCACTCCCTGCTGAGAGGGGGGTGTCTCCCCAGTGCCCTCCCTCTCACTCAGTGCAGAGGGGTCTCCCCGGTGCCCCCCCCTCCTCAATTCCTGTCGGGGGGAGGGGGGTCTCCCCACTACCTCCCTCACTCCCTCCAGGAGGGTCTCCCCAATACCCCCCCTCACTCACTGCAGGGGGGTGTCCCCGGTGTGCGTCCTCCTGTGAACTCCCAGATGATTTTTCCGCTTGAAGGATTTCCCGCAAACCTCACAGGTGAAGTCCCGTGCACCTGGGCAGGGGGTACAGGAGGGTGTGGGGGCCGTTAGAGATGTGGGGGGGCCCCAGGGGGAGGCAGTGGAGGAAGGGGGGGGGTCTCACCAGAGTGGATGAGCATGTGCCGGCGCAGGTGGGCAGCCAGGTAAAACCTCCTCCCGCAGCCGGGCTGAGGGCACCGCTGGCTCCGCCCCTTGCGGTGCACAAGGGTGAGATGGTTCTGGAAGAGAAGGGTTTAAGCAGGGAAGGTGGGCCTGGGGGGGGGGGATTGGGGCAGGAGGGGGCCTCAGGGGTACAGGGGCCACACCTGGAAGCTGCTGAGCGCGACACAGACCTGCCCACAGCCTGCGTAGGGGCAGGCGATCGGCTCCACGAGCCCCTCAGGGTTGGGGCTAGGGGCGCGGCCCCTCCTGCTCCGCCGCCGCCTGCACAGAAAGGGGAGGGGGCACAGAGCACAGCCTGGGGAGAGCCCACCCTACTCATCCAAAAATGGCCCATCCCACCCCCCTTGTTGTGTTCGAGGACTCCTGAACCCCTCCAGGTGCCCCACACGGTACCTCTGCTCCGAGTACCCCCAGAAAACACCCTCACAGCACCCGGAAGCTGGTCCAGCCTCCTGTCACACCCCGAAAAGCCCCCACCCCCCAAAAGTACCCCCCACAGTGCCCTTGTCCCCAAGGGCCCCTCTCTAACCTCACTCCCCCCAGACCCCAAATCCCACGTGAACCTTCCCGAACCCTGCAGTGACACCCAAAGCACCCACCGCAGTATTTCCCTGGAACCCCAGAGACACCCCCAATTGCTGGCCCCTTCCCGAACCCCTCCAACCTCTCAGGCTCTTTGGGAATCTCGTAAATGATAGCTGAGATGTCATCAATGTCCTCAGCCGTGGGGGGTTCCTGGGGGGGCTCCTGGGGTGTCTCAGCAGCAGCGAGGGGCAGCACCTCCTCCTGCTTCAGCCGCAGCACCTCCTCCTCCTCTGCCGGCAGCGTGGAAAGTCAATCCCATTGCCTCCCTCCAGCACCCCAAATCCCACCCAACCCCAACCCAAGACCACCCGGCCCCCCAGCACCCCAATCCCCCTGATCCCTAACGTTTATCTCCCCCAGCCCCTCTGAAACCCCACCTCTACCCTAACCCCACCTCTACCCCGACCCCACTTGTCCCCTACCCCACCTGTCTTAGGGGTCCAGGGGTCCGACGGGGGTGGGGGGAAGGTGGCGCCCCCCTCTAGCAAAGCGCAGGGCACCTCACCCCCCCCCACGCCCAGCTGCAGCCCCCCCAGCGCGTCGTAGCCAGGACTGGCCAGGATGAGGAGCTGGGGCCCCTGCAGCAGGGTCGAGGTTTCCCCATCGGCCAGGGGACCCCGCCCCGTGCCCAGGCGCAGCGGCAGGGGGACGCAGACCACGGCCTCCAGCGCTGTCCCCGGCTCCTCCGCGGCACCCGTAGGGGGGGGGGCCACCCCCACACCCCCTGGTGCCGATGGAGCCACCCCCGGCATCGTCTCCGAGCCTGAGCTGCAGCCCCCTGAGGAAGAGGAGGAGCTGCCAGGAGCTGCTGCTGCAGGACAGAGAGAGAGGATCGAGGGGAGCCCCTCAGAAGCGCCAACCACCCCCCTCTGAGCCCCCCAACACCGCCCCAACAGGCTGCTACCACCACTCTCCCAATCCCTCCCAAATCCCAAAGCAGAACCCCGATCCCTCAACCTTCTCCAGCCCCCAACCACCTCTTCGAGTCCCAAAAGGCCACCCCTAAACCCCCCAAACCCATTCCCTGAGCCCCCAAACGACTGCCCCATCCCCAAACTCCTCCTGAGTCCCCCAACCACCCCCTTAAGTCCCTTAACCCCACAAACCCATCCCTGAGCCCCCAAATGACTGCCCCTATCCCCAAATCCCTTCCAAGCAACCCCCCCTCAGCCCCAGAAGACCACCCCATCTCCCCCTCCCCAAGTCCCTTTAGCCCCTCCCAGCCCTCCCCCAAGCCCTAAAGGACTGCACCCACTTCTCTAACCCCCACAGGGGTGTCATCCCCCTCCAGCCCTCACCGTCGTCGCCGCTGTCGCCGCTGTCACTGAGCGGGCGCAGGGGCGAGTGCAGGTCCTGGAAGTAGCGGTGCCCACGCTCGCACTGCCACACAGCCGTGGTGTAGAGCCCCACTGAGGGGTCCAGCTCCGCCAGCCGCGGCTCGTAGGGGCAGCGCTGCCGGTGGTCCTCGTACCAGATCACCGCGTGCCGCAGGCAGTTCACGTTGCGGCGCCGCCCTGGAGGGGTGTTGGAGGGGGGCCCTTGGATCCCACCCAGCCCCTGCCCAAGCCTCACCAATCCCTCCACAACACCCTCAGTCCCTGCCCAAACCCCCACCTTCACCAAACCCCCAGCCCCTACCTGAGACCCCAGCCTCCATCTCCTCTAAGCACTGTCTGAACCCCCAGACCCTGCCCGAATCCCCCTTCACCAAACCCCCAGCCCCTACCTGACCTCCCCAGCCTTCATCACCCCTAGGACCTGTCTGACTCCCCCCAGACCCTGTCCAAACCTCCCTTCCCCAAACCCCCAGCCCCTACCTGACCACTGCCCCCAGCCTCCACGATCCCTAAGCCCTGTCTGACCCCCCCTAGACCCTGCCCAAACCTCACACACACACCCCCTCACTCACTTTTCTTCCGCTTAGGTTTTTTCGGGATCTCCTCCCAGGGGTCCCTGCGGAGAGGGGGGGAGGTGCCCTGGGGACAAACCGGGGGGGGGAGGGGTTCGTCCCCCCGCGAGCTGCGGGAGGAGGGAGGGGCCCCGCTGCCCTCGGCCGCCCCGGCCCTGCCCCGGCCCCGCTCACCCACGGCGCCCGGCGCGCTGCCCCCGCTCCAACCCCAGCAAATAGGCCGCCAGCTTCGCGTCGCTCCAGCCGCTGCGGCGCCGCAGCTCGACCCAGGGCCCGTGTGCCTCGCCCAGGTACACCCGCCGCACGTCGTACTTCTTCCGCGACTCCAGCCGTCGCCGCGCCCGGTCTGACTCCGTCAGCCGCGGCCTCCCCCGAGCCTTCCGCCCCCCGCCCGGCTCCGCCGCGGGGTCGGGGCCGCCGGGGCCGCCGGGACCACCCCCGGGCCCCGGGCCTCTCTCGGCCGCGCTCATTCCGAGCCCGCCGCGGCGCGCCGCGAATGACGCCACTTCCGACCGGGCCCCCACTGTTCCGCGGCGCTCCGGAAATGACGTCACTCCCATTCCCGCACCGTTTTTCCGCGAAGAAAGGCGCGGGCGAGCCGCGGGGCGCATGGCCAGGCGGGTTCGGGAGGGGGGTGTAGGGTATGTGGGAGGCGTGCGCTTCCGCCAGGCGCTGCCCAGACGCCGTCAACGCCACCAGTGCGCATGCGCACAATGCACTGGGTGGTCTACGCGGCCCCCAGGAGTTTCCGCCAGGCGCTGCCTGGACGGCGTCAGTACGGCCACTGCGCATGCGCCTCACGCGTATGCCCAGAAGTCTGTCCCCCCTTGTCCCCCAACCCTCACTGAACCGTCCTCGAGTACCCAGGAGCACCCCTTCTCCCCTAATTCTCTCCCCAAGCCCCCAGAGGAGCACTCCCACGCCCCCAATCCCCTCCCTGTGACACTCACACCCCATCCTGAGCCCCAAAGGAGCCCCTCTAGCCCCCTAACCCCTGTCCCCCCTAAATCACTGCACCCGGGACTCCAGGCAGGACCCCTCCCCAGCCAGGACCCCCAACAGACAACACCACTCTCTGTCATGACACCTTTATTTGCACCCCCCGCACTCCCTGATGCGGAGGCTCTGCTCCTGCAGCGGGTCGGGGGCTCAAGCCGCAGGGGAGGCGCAGGGTCCCCCTCGGCCAGGCGGAAGAGGACAGGCGTTCTGCCCAAGATGGGATTCTCTGCCTGCAGCCCCGCAATCCATTTCCCCAGTGTGTGCGGTCACCTGCACCCGCCATGCACAGCGCGAAGACGGGGCCCTCCTCCACTGCAGGGATCAGGTCAGGGGGCAGCTGAGGGGGGGACCCCCCGGTCTCCCAGACCCACCCAGACTTACCCTCATCCACATCGAACTCGTCATCATCCCAGGGGCCACGCTCTAGGTCCAGGTCAAGGTGTAGGGGGTAGTACAGGCTGCGCTCTGGGTCCACAGGTTCCTCCTGGAGGGTGCAGGGGGTCCCCTCCTACCCATCCTGGACCAGGGAGTCCCTCTTTGGGGGTCCCACTCTCCCCAGAGCCAACAGGGCCTCTCTGCAGGGTCCCACCCCCCCCACCTAGGACCAACAGGGAACCCCCTTCGTGGGGTCCGACTGCTCGCCCTACGGCCAGGGGATCCCCCTCCAATTCCACCTCATCCCAACCAATATGTTTTGCTCCCTTCCCCCTCAGGGGGGGCTCACCCGTAGGTGGGGGGGCAGGGGGTCTCCCCGCAGAACGTAGTAACCCAGGCGGTTGCCACGCAGCCACAGGGGGAACGGCCCCTCCACAAAGACGGGCCGGGCCGGGTCATGCCGGGCCAACAGCTCCTGCTGATCTGGGCTCTGAGCGCCTGCAGGGCAGGGAGACATGGATAGAGCTGGGGGGCACCCTAAACCTCCCAGACACCCCACAACCCCTCTGCGGTGCTCACCAATGATGTAGGGCTGAACGGAGCCCTCATTGTCCCCCTCGTCGGGTGTCGGCCACTGCAGGATGGAGACGCTCATCACCAACCGTGCCAGAGCGACACAGGGGAGCCGGGTCCTCCCCCAGCCGGCTGAGACGATGGAGGGGACTCCACTGCACTCCCAACTCTGTGTCCCTGCATCCCCACGTGCTCACGTCCCAGTGTCACCCCCGTCCCACCTGGTAGACAGTGAGACGGCTGTCGAGGTCATTGGCGATGCGGCGCAAGCCAAGGCGGGCGAGGGGGAGGCCGGGGGGAGGCAGCTGGGCAGGCAGCGGGTGGGGGTTTGCGTGCCGCAGCCGTGGCAGCCAGTACAGCATCCGCTGGCACTTCCGTACG
>JAUMJL010002295.1:0-46757 GCA_033558185.1 Dromococcyx pavoninus | reverse complement strand
GGAGCGGGACTACGACGGGGGAAAGATCTCCATTAAGGGAGACGGGAGGGGAGGCAGGGAGAGCTCCGGGGAGACGCTCCCCATTGGGCGAGGCGGGAGAGGGGGGCAGGAGCAGGGTCCGGGAAAGGTTTCGCATTGGACGGGACGGGAACGGGGCGGGGTCAGGGCGGGAGACATGTTCCCCATTGGGCGAGGTGTGATCGGGGGCGGGGCTACGAGCGAGGGAGGATTTCCATTGGACGAAACAAGGGTGGGGGCAGGGCCAGGGTCCGGGCAGGGCTTTCCATTGGGCGAGACGGGAGCGGAGGCGGGGCCAGGGCCGGGGCAGGGGAGATTCTCCGCATTGGGCGAGGCAGAAGTAGGGGACGGGGCTACGATCGGGCAAGGCTCTCCATTGGACGGGACGGGAGCGGGGGGCGGAGCCAGAGCTGGGCAAGGCTCTCCATTGGGAGAGACGGCAAAGGAGGGCGGGGCAGGGTCCGGACAAGGCTCCCCATTGGGGGATACGGGAGGGGCGTGGCTTTAAGGGGCGGGGTAACGGGGAGGGGCGGAGACCCCCAGTGTGCGGGAACCCCTGTTTGCGGGTATCCCCGTTGCGTGGGACCCCCAGTACGTGGGGACCCCCCCAGTGTGCGAGGACCCCCGCGTGTGGGACCCCACTCTGAGGGGACCTCTGGTGTGTGAGGACCCCAATGTGTGGGGACCCTCAGCATGCGCGGACCCCGGGTGTGGGGACCCCTCGTCAAGGCTGGGATCCTGGAACAGGGATGCCGCAGAGCTTGGGGATCCCATCCGGATGCGGAGCTGAGTCCCGGAGCCTGGATGAGGCGTTTGGGATGCCAGGAGCACATGGTGCTGTGTGCTGGTCCCTCACGGGATGCTGAGCTCATCCTGACCACCTCTGATCCCCAGCAGCTCCCACCGGCACCAAGATCTGTGTCCCATCCCACCCCATCTCATCCCACTCCATCCCATCCCACCTTATCCCCATCCAATCCAATCCCATCCCATTCCACACCATCCCGTCCTGTCCCACCCCATCCCAACACATCACAACCGATCCCCATCCCATCCCCATCCCATGCCACCCCCATCCCTTCCCATCCTTTCCCACCTCTTCCCATCCCACCTCATCCCATCCCCATCCCTATCCCATCCCGCCCCCACCTCATCCCAACCCACCTCCATCCCTCCTCGTCTCTTCCCACCCCCATCCCACCCCACCGGTTGCCCCCGGGCGGCTCTCGGGGTCGGTGGCCTCGCGTGCTGCGGCACGGCCGCTGCCGGATGATTCATCCTGGAAAATCCCAGTTCCCACTCCCACGCGGGAACCGGGACGTGGGGTGCGTGCGGGATGGGGGGGCAGCTGGAAAACCCTGCTGGAATTCTGGGACCGGTTGTGCTAAATTGTGTTGGTGGTGGCATCTCCAGCGGTTCCCCAAACCCCCTGGCGCCTTGGGGACCCCCAAACCCTCGGCCAGAGCCCCCTCTGCCAGGGAGAGGCAGTGGGGGACCGGGAATACGGGAGGGCTGGGGGGGGGGGGGGGCGCGGGCGGCTGGATCCCAGGAAAGGGGTGCAAAGGAAGGGGGTGCAGGGCTTGGGCTGGATCCAACGGAAAAGGGGTGCAGGGGCTGGATCTCAGGGCACCCCAAAGGAAGGGGGTGCAGGGACTGGGCTGGATCCCAGGAGATCCCATGAAAAGGGGGTGCCAGGGCTGGATCCCGGGGGACCCAAAGGAAGGGGGTACAGAGGCTGGATCCCAGGGGACCCCATGGGAAGGGTGTACAGGGGCTGGGCTGGATCTCATGGAAACGGGGTGCAGGGGCTGGATCCCAGGGAACCCCAAAGGAAGGGGGTGCAGGGACTGGATCCCAGGGCACCCCAAAGGAAGGGGGTGCTGAGGCTGAGCTGGAACCAATGGAAACGGGGTGCAGGGGCTGGATCCCAGGGGCCCCAAAGGAAGGGGGTGCAGGGACTGGATCCCAGGGCACCCCAAAGGAAGGGGGTGCTGAGGCTGGGCTGGATCACAGGGGACCCCAAAGGAAGGGGGTACAGGGGCTGGATTCCAGGGGACCCCAAAGGAAGGGGGTACAGGGGCTGAGCTGGAACCAATGGAAAGGGGGTACAGGGTCTGGATCCCAAGGGACCCCAAAGGAAGGGTGTGCTGAGACAGGATCCCAGGGGACCCCAAAGGAAGGGGGTACAGGGGCTGGGCTGGATCTCATGGAAAACTGGTGCAGGGGCTGGATTCCATGGGACACCAAAGGAAGGGGGTGCAGGGGCTGGGCTGGATCCCACGGAAAGGGGGTGCACCCAGCCCCAGCGTCCCCCCCCTGCACCCCGACTCCCCAGCCTGATGCAATCCTGCTCGGCCCTTGCACTTCCTGCTGCCCTGGCGGCACCACCGGCCACTGCGTGCCAGGACTTGTGGGGCTCCGTGCCAGGGGCACCGGCCCGGGCACCGCTGGGGGGGGTCCCACCAGGACAGCCACCACGCCAGCTTTGTGCCATTTCCACGTCCCCACCTCCCTGCATCCCAGTCCCCACCTCCCTGCATCCCAGGGTGTCCATCCCCACATCCCCTTCTCCCTGCATCCCAGGGTGTCCATCCCCACTTCCCCATCTCCCTGCATCCCAAAGTTTCCATCCCCACGTCCCCACTGTGGAAAAAAAAAAGAAGCCGTGATGTGGGATGAAGCTGTGGGACACAGGGATCCTGGAGGACATTGCCACAGGGATCCTGGAGAACATGGCCATGGAGATCCCAGTGGTGGCATCTCCCGGTGCAGGCCCTGCTCCTCCTGCTCCCATTCCTGCTTCTTTTCCTACTCCATCTGCTCTGCTCCTGCTTCTCGTCCTTCTGCTCCTGTTCTGCTGCTCCTGCTCCTGCTTCTGCTTCTCCTGCTCCTGCTGCTCCTTTTCCTGCTCCTGCTTCTAGTCCTTCTGCTCCTGCTGCTCCTCCTGCCCCGTTCCTGCTTCTTTTCCTGCTCCTGCTCCTGTTTCTATTCCTGCTCCTGCTCTTTTTCCTGGTTCTGCTCCTTTTCCTGCTCCTATTCCTATTCCTGCCCCTATTCCTGCTCCTGCTCCTACTCCTGCTCCCAGTCAGTCTCTCGGTTCTGCTCCTGTTCCTGCTCCTCCTGCTGCTGCTCCTTTTCCTGCTCCTGCTCCTGTTCCTGCTCCTGCTCCTATTCCTGCTCCTACTCCTGTTCCTGCTCCTGCTCCTATTTCTGCGCCTGCTCCTTTTTCTGCTCCTGCTCCCATTCCTGCTCCTGTTTCTATTCCTGCTCCTATTCCTATTCCTGCCCCTATTCCTGCTGCTCCTGTTCCTGCTCCCAGTCAGTCTCTCGGTTCTGCTCCTTTTCCTGCTGCTGCTCCTGTTCCTGCTCCTGCTCCCTTTCCTGCTCCTGCTCCCTTTTCTGCTCCTGCTCCCTTTTCTGCTCCTGCTCCCGTTCCTGCTCCTGTTTCTATTCCTGCTCTTACTCCTTTTCCTGCTCCTGCTCCCACTCCCAGTCAGTCTCTTGGTTCTGCTCCTGTTCCTGCTGCTCCCATTCCTGCTCCTATTCCTGCTCCTGTTCCTGCTCCTTTTCCTGCTGCTGCTTGTTTTCATGCTTCTTTTCCTGTTCCTGCTTCTATTCCTGCTCCTGCTCCTACTCCCACTCCCACTCAGTCTCTTGGTTCTGCTCCTGTTCCTGCTGCTCCTGCTGCTGCTTCTACTCCTGCTCCCTTTCCTGCACCTGTTTCTATTCCTGCTCCTGGTCCTGCTCCTATTCCTGCTCCTGCTCCTTTTCCTGCTCCTGCTCCCACTCGGTCTCTTGGTTCTGCTCCCGTTCCTGCTGCTCCTGCTGGTGCTCCTATTCCTGCTCCTGCTCCCTTTCCTGCTCCTGTTTCTATTTCTGCTCCTGCTCCCACTCAGTCTCTTGGTTCTGCTCCTGCTGCTCCTTCTCCTGCTCCCATTCCTGCTCCCGCTCCTGCTCCCACTGCTCCTCCTGTTCCTGATCCCCGGTGCTCCTGCTCTGGCTCCTCTTCCTCCCCCTGTTCCCGTCTCTCCACAGCAGTGGGAAGGGCCCCCCAGCCAACCAGGGCTGCTCCCCCACTAATCACCTGCATCCCAGGTGGGGTCATGGGATGGGGTCTGGACAGGTACCTGGTGGGGTCCCAGTGGGACCTGTGGAGACCACAGGGTGACATCCCTGCGGGAGACAGCCCATGGGAACACCGTGGTGGAGTCTGGGCAGGGGTCTGGCACATTGGTGGCCCAATGGCAGGGTGGTCATGCCAGAGCTCAGCCCCACGCGCCCTGCCCACGGCTCTGCCGCGCTGTTCTCATCAAATCCTGGAATAGATTGGGTTGGAAAGGACCTCCAAGCCCAGCCAGTCCCACCCCCACGGGCAGGGACACCTCCCACTGGATCAGGGGGCTCCAAGCCCCATCCAACCTGGCCTTCAACATCTCCAAGGATGGGGCAGCCACAGCTTCTCTGGGCAACCTGGGCCAGGGCCTCCCCACCCTCATCATGAAGAATTCCTTCCCAATGTCCAATCTCAATCTCCCTCTTTCAGTTTAAAGCCGTTCCCCCTCGTCCTGTCACTCCACGCCCTTGGAAAAAGCCCCTCCCCAGCTTTCCTGGAGCCCCTTTCAGTCCTGGGAGGCTGCTCTAAGGTCCCCCCAGAGCCTTCTCCTCTCCAGCTGAACAACCCCAACTCTCCCAGCCTGTCCTCACAGCAGAGGGGCTCCAGCCCTCGGATCATCTCCGTGGCCTCCTCTGGACCCGCTCCAACAGTTCCATCTCCTTCTGCTGTTGGGAATTCCAGATCTGGCCTCAGGTGGGGTCTCCCCAGAGCGGAGCAGAGGGGCAGAACTCCCTCCCTCCCCTCTGCTCCCACTGCTCTGGGTGCAGCCCAGGACACGGGGGGTGTCGCTGTCCCCCTCACCCCAGGATCAGGTGCTGCCCAAATCCCCCTGCTCTGGGACCTTCTCTTTGCAGCCCTTTGTGTCCTGATAACGTGGAAAAATCCCAGCGATGCAGAGAACGCAGAGGCCCCTTGGCCTGGGGGGGGGGGGAGGAACGGGCAGGGGAGGGGGCACAGGCACCCCCACCCTTGGGCTGGGATCCCCCCACCTCCCGCTCCAGGATGGGGGCCTGGGGGTCCTCAGTGCCATGGGGCAAGGAGTACGTGCTGAGCTGCACTGGGCTGCACCGGGCTGGGCTGGGCTCTACTGGGCTGGGTTGGGATGCACTGGGCTGGACTGGGTTGTGCTGGGCTGGGCTGGGCTGGGCTGCACTGGGCTGAGCTTGAATGCTCTGGGCTGCACTGGGATGCTCTGTGCTGGACTGGGCTGCACTGGGATGCTCTGGGCTGAGCTGGGATGCTCTGTGCTAGACTGGGATGCTCTGAGCTGGGCTGAGCTACACTGGGCTGGGCTGGACTGGGCTGTCCTGGGTTGCTCTGGGCTGGACTGGGCTGTGCTGGGATGCTCTAGGCTGGTCTGGACTGTGCTGGTCTGGATTGGGATGCTCTGGTCTGAACTGGGCTACTCTGGGCTGGACTGGGATACTCTGGGCTGCACTGGGCTCCTCATGCCATGGCACTGGGGTCACCCAGCTCCCCCAGCCCAGAGGGGGGAGTCACAGCTCAGAGTGCAGCACCCCAAATGCACCCTGAACGCCCCCCTCCATCGCAGTCACTGCTGGCAGCGGCTCCCCCAGCACCCCCAGTTTCTGGGAACTGCATTCCCAGTGCTGGGACTGGTCTGACCTCTGTGCCTCGCATTCCTTACTGGTTTTAAAAGGACCCACGTGAGGTCTGAAAATCAGCCCTGGGAGAAGACGCGTGCAGCCACACGTCCTGAGAGCTGCGCCAGGGCGCTGTGCCCCGAGGGGATGGGGGGGGAAACTGGATTGTACTGGGCTGCACTGGGCTGCAACGGGCTGCAATGGGCCACAATTTGCTGCACTGGGTTGTGCTGGGCTGCACTGGGTTGTGCTGAGCTGCACTGGGTTGTACTGGGCTGTACTGTGTTGCAATGGGCTGCACTGGGTTGCAATGGGCTGCGCTGGGTTGTACTGGGCTGTGCTGTGTTGCAATGGGCTGCACTGGGTTGTACTGGGCTGTGCTGTGTTGCAATGGACTGCACTGGGTTGTAATGGGCTGCGCTGGGCTGTACTGGGTTGTGCTGAGCTGCACTGGGTTGTACTGGTCTGCACTGGGCTGTACTGGTCTGCACTGGCCTGTACTGGGTGTTGCTGGGCTGCGCTGGGCTGTGCTGGGATACATTGAGCTGTGATGGGCTGGGGTGCACTTGGCTTCACTGGACTGTACTGGGATGCGTTGGGCTCTACTGAGATGCACTGAGCTGTGATGGGCTGGGCTGTACTGGGCTATACTGGGCTGTACAGGGCTGTACTGGGGTTCCAAACACCACCCGGGAAAGGGAGGCAGGATGTGGCCCAGGACCCCGGCAAAGGTGGGTCTGGGAAGGCGCTGGGGGCACTGGGGCCCATCCCACCCATCCCACCCCATCCCACCCCATCCCATTCCAATCCCATCCCACCCCGGGACCCCCATCCCATCCTGGCTTTGCTCCTTTGGGAATGGCGGGGGGATGGAGCGGTGCGGGACCGGGGGAGACTTGCGGGGGGGGGAACTGGTGCGGGGGGAACTGGGAACTGGGGGAAGGTGCGGGGCTGGTGCGGGGCCAGTGGGTCAGTGCGGGGCTGGGAGGTGGAAAACTTGGGGGGGGGGGGGGGGCTGGTGCGGGGCTGGGGAGGGGGTGAGGAGCCAGTGCGGGAGGTCGGTGCGGGGCTGGGGCTTGGGAGCTGGGGGGGTGCGGAGCTGGTGCGGAGCCAGTGGGTCGGTGCGGGGGTGGTTGGGAACTGAAAGACGGTGCGGGGCTCCTGTGCGGGGCCGAAGGGTACGGGGTGCCCAGGGGAGGCGGTGCGGGGCTGCCCCCGCCCGTGGCTCCTCCCCGGGGGCCCCTCCCCGCCGGGCTCTATTTAAGCGGGGGCGCGCGTGGGAGCGGAGTTCCCGCAGCTCAGCCCCGGCTGCGGGACGGGACGGAGCGGGGCAGGAACGAGCCCCCCACCCATTCCCGCAGCCATGAGAGCCCCGGTTGCGCTCGGTTGCATCAGCTTCATGTTGAGCCTGCTGCCCGCAGCGCGGCCCCGCACCACCGCCCGCAGGTCAGCCCATACTGCCGGGACACCCGGGACCCGCACCCTGCTCTCCCCCCCACCCCTTCCGCCTTCCCCTTCGGACCCCGCACTCCCGGCATCCGCACCCTGCTCCCCCCACCCCGCCTTCCCCTGGAACCCCGCACCCCCAGGACACCGCAGCCTGCCCTTCCGGGACCCTGGAAACCCGCACCCTGCCCTTCCTCCAGGACACGCATCCTCCGCACCAGCAGGACCCCCCGCGATCCGTGCCCTTTTCCCCTGGGACCCGCACTCCCGGTACCTCGCCCTTCAGCCTTCTCCCCGGGACGCCGCACCCCTACCCGCATCGTCCCGCGTCCCCAAGACTCCGCATTCCGGCACTCACACCCTGCTCTTCTCCACCCTTCCCCCGCCACCTTCCCCCGGGACTCCGGACACCGCGCTCCCGGGAATCCGCACCCCAACTTCCTCCAGCTCCTCGCACGTCAGCGCTCGCACCCCCGGGACGCTCAGCCTGCTCTTTCCCCAGGACACCGCACCCCTGCTCTACCCCACGGGACCCCGCACCCACGGGACCCCGCCCCCTGCCCTTCCCCCCGGAACCCGCATCCCCGGCAACTCCGAGACCCCGCACTCTGCCTTCCTCCCCCGGGAACTTGCAACCCAGCTTCCTCCAGGACCCCGCATCCTGGTGCTCGCACCCCCGGCACCCGCACCCTGCTCTTTCCTCACCCTCTCCCCAAGACCCCGCACCCCCGGGACCCCAGAACCCGGCATCCGCCCCCCCCCCCCCCCCCCGCATCCTATTACCCTGCAACCCTGCCTTCCTCTGGGACCTCGCACCCCCAAGACCCGCACCGGAACCCCACAACCGCACTTCACCTCCCCCCGGGACCCTGCACCCCCGGGGCCCCGCACCCTGCTCTTCCCACAAGACCCCGCACCCCCACGATCCCGCACCCTGCTCCTCCCCCCCCCCCCCCCCGGGACCCCGCACTTCCAGGACCCCGCACCCCACCCTCTCCTGGGACACCGCACCCTTTCCCGCACCCTCGGGACCCGCCCCACGGCCGCCCTCCCCCCTGTGTCCGACTGTCTGTCTGTGCCCGCTCCCTCGGGGGGGTGGGGTGGGTGGAGGTTGGGCACAGGGCCCAGCCTGGCAGCACGTCTGTCCGTCTGTCTCTCTGTCCGTCCGTCTGTCCGTCCCCTCTCCCTCAGGGGGTTCGGGCCGGGCACAGCCCGGCAGCACGTCTGTCCGTCTATCTGCCCTCTGTCCGTCTGTCCGTCTGTCCGTCTCACCCCCCTCCCCCCGTGGGGTGGTGGGTGGGGACCCAGCTTGGCAGCACGTCCCTCTGTCCGTCTGTCCGTCCGTCCGTCCCCGCACCGCCCTGTGCTGACAGGAGGTTGCGGGGCAGGGGTCGGGGGGGGGAAGGGGCACGGGGGGGGGGGCGGTGGAGCCCCCGGGGGGGGGGGGGATACACACAAATGGGTGCTGGGGGTGGGGGTGTCCCCTGACCACCACCCCCCCCCCCCCCCAACCCTCCAACCCTGCCTTTGCTGCGCGGCCCTGGCCCCGCCCCCCCCGGTGGGGAAGGCAGGATGCGGCGGGGGCGGAGCTTGCACGTGGGAACTTGCGTGTGTGTGCGTGAGTGACAGCGTGTCCGTGTGTGTGTGTATGTGTGGGCGTGTGTACATCTGTGTGAGTGTGAGCGTGAGTGTGCGTGTGAGCATGTGTGTGCATATGTGTAAACGTGTGTAGGTGTGTGCACGTGTGTGTGTGAGTGTGAGCATGTGTGTGCATGCCTGGGTGCGTGTGTGCAGGTGAGTGTGAGTGTGTGTGCATGAGTGGCCACGTGTGAGCGTTTGTGCACATGTGTGCATGTGAGCATGTGTGTGTGTGCATATGTGTAGGCACATGTGCACGCATGTGAGTGAGCGTGTGTGCACACGTGGGTGTGAGTGTGAGTGTGTGTGTGCAAGTGAGTGTGAGCAGGTGTGCACACACGTGTGCATGAGTGTGAGCGTGTGTCCACGCATGTGAGTGTGAGCATGAGTGTGCACGTGTGAGCGTGTGTGCATACTTGTGTTTTATGTGTGTGCATGCATGTGAGCATGCATGTGCACTTGTGGGAGCGTGTGTGCACGTGTGTGCATTTGAGTGTGAGCATGTGTGTGCACGCGTGAGTGGGTGTGCAAGGGTCGGATGAGGTTTCAGGTCACACTGTGGCAGGAAGAGTGAGTGTGCCAGGGTGTACACGCATGTGCCGAGCTGTGCACACACGTGTGCAAGCTGAGGGGGTGCTGGGACCCCCTGCCCGGACCTTCTGCTGGGGATGGGCTGGAACTCCGTGTGCACACGCGTGTGCAGGTGTGCAAGGGTCGGCTGAGGTGTCAGGTCACACCGTGGCGGCGAGTGCGCGTGTGCCAAGGTGTGCACACGCGTGTGCAAGGCAGGGGTTGCTATAGTGTGTGTGTACAGGTATGTGCGTGCTTGCACACGTGTGATTGTGACCCCCTCTTCCAGGGCCCCCCCGGACTGGACCCCTTCGCCCCCCCAGCTCTCCGAGGACCCCCCGGCATCGCCGCCGCCCCCTCCTCTGCCTCAGCTCTCCGGTGGCCCCCGGCACGGGGCGAAGGTTGCCCGCCCGGACCCCCCGGTTGCCCCCCGGCACGGACCGAGGCTCTCAGCCCGTGGACCCCCAGCTGCCCCCCAGCACCGAGGAATGCTCCCGGCACATGGACCACCAGTTGCCCCCCAGCACGGACCGAAGGTCGCCCCCCCGCACAGACCCCGGCACAGACTGAAGCTCCGATTCCCTGGACCCCCAGTTGCCCCCCCAGTTGCCCCCCGGCACAGACTGAAACCCCGATTCCCTGGACCCCCAGTTGCCCCCCCAGTTGCCCCCCGGCACAGACTGAAGCTCCGAGCCCCTGGACCCCCAGTTGCCCCCCCAGTTGCCGCCCGGCACAGACTGAAGCTCCGAGCTCCTGGACCCCCAGTTGCCCCCCCAGTTGCCCCCCGACACGGACGGCTGCTCCAAGCCCCTGGACCACAGCGAGCCCCCCGGCTCGTTGCCCACTTGCCCCCCCCTCACAGACGGATGCTCCGAGCCCCTGGATCCCCAGTTGCCCCCCCGGTTGCCCCCCAAGCCCGCGGGGCTCGGCAGGCGCGGGGGGTGCAGCGGGGGCTGCGGGGGGGCTGCGTGCTGGGCACGTGCCAAGTGCAGAACCTGGGCCACCGCCTGTGGCAACTGCGGGGCCAGTTGGGCCACCGGGACACGGCCCCCATGGACCCCAACAGCCCCCACAGCTACGGGTGATGGGTGGGGGGGGGCACCCGGACTGCTCACACCCCCCCCCCCCCCCCCGGCCCATGGGACCCCCAACTAAAGCGCTTCCACGCTCACAAGTGGCACCTCGGCAACTTTTTGGGGTGGCCCACGGTGGCCAGTGAGCCGTGGCCTGTGGTGGCCCACGGTGGCCTTGCGGTGGCCTACGGTCACCAGTGAGCTCGTGGCCCGTGTTGACCAGTGAGCCAGTGGTCTGTGGTGGCCAGAGAGCTGGTGGCCAGTAAGCCAGTGGCCTATGGGGACCAGTGATGTGGTGGCCCAGGGTGGCACATGCTGGCCAGCAAGCTGGTGGCCCATGGTAGCCAGAGGGCTGGTGGCCAGTGAACCAGTGGTTCATGGTGACCCAGGGTGGCCAGAGGACTGGTGTCCAGTGAACCAGTGGTCCATGGTGGCCCATGTTGACCAGTGAGCCAGTGGCCCATGGTGGCCAGCAAACTGGTGGCCAGTGAAGCAGTGGCCCTTGGTCACCAGTTGCCCGTGGTGACCCATGGTGGCCAGTGACTTGGTGGCCCGTGGTGGCCCATGGTGGCCAGCTGGGCTGTTGGCCCCAAGGGGCACCGGGGGATGTGCTGACTCAGCAATTCAGCGCCCCCTGCAGCCTCGCTGCAGCACCCGAGGGCACCCCAGGACACCCCATCCCGTGTCCCCTGTGTCCCTCCCCCCCCCCCCATGACACCTCCTCTCCCCTGCGTTAGGGGACACTGGGGATGTGGGGACATTGGGGACCCTGGGAATGTGGGGATCCCGGGTATGTGGGGACACTGGGAATGCTGGGGACCCTGGGGAAGTGGGGATCCTGGGTATGTGGGGACATTGGGGACCCTGGGAATACTGGAATGTGGGGATCCTGGGGATGTGGGGACATTGGGGACATGGGGACCATGGAGATGTGGGGATACTGGGAATGCTGGGACAATGGGGGACCCTGGGGAAGTGGGGATCCTGGGGGATGTGGGGACATTGGGGACCATGGAGATGTGGGGACCCTGGGAACCCTGTGAATGTTGGGATCCTGGAGATGTGGGGCCATTGGGGACCATGGAGATGGGGGGACACTGGGAATGCTGGGGGACCCTGGGGAAGTGGGGATTCTGGGAATGTGGAGACAGGGGTGACATTGGTGACCCTGGGAAGTGGGGACCCCAGGAACCCTGGGAATGTGAGGATCCTGGGCATGTGGGGACATTGGGGACCCTGGAGATGTGGGGACATTGGGCTGCTGGGGGACATTGGGGACTCCTGGAACCCTGGGGATATTGGGGACACTGGGGATCCTGGAGACCTCTGGATGTGGGTCCTTGGGGATGCTGGGAACACTGGGAACACTGGAACACCGGCAGAGCTGGGGAACCATGGGATGCTGGAGATTGTGGGACAACGGGGGACCCTGGAGACACTTCACAGTATCACAGTAATCACAGTATGACAAGGTTGGAAAGGACCTCTGAGATCATCAAGTCCAACCTATAACCCAACACTAACACCAACCATCATCTAAAATTTTTTTATAGCACTGAGTGCCATGGTTTAGATGATTGACACTTGGGACACTTGAGGATGCCGGGAACCTGGGGGGATGCTGGGGACACCGGGGACATACGGGACCCTGGGAATACTGGGGTCACTGGGGATGCTGGGGTGTGGGGACCCTGGGAAGTTGGGGACACTGGGAATGTCCCCTTGTCCCCCCCCCCCAAGTGTTCCCATCCAGGGGTCACCGGGGCGGGCAGCGGGCTGTGAGTGTCCCCTTGTCACCCCCTGTGTCCCCGTTCCAGGCGAACAGTGCCCCCCCCAAGGGTCAACCATTAACCCGGCCCTGGTTAAGGGGCTCACTGGTTAACCAGCTAACTGGTTAACTGGTTAACCCATGGCCCCCGCCCCGCCCCTTAGGGGTTAAAGGTGTGGGGCGGGGGGAGGTGCCCCACATCCCTCCTGCCCCACACCAAGCCGGCATGAGGAGCCTCCAGGGGGTGAGTAGGTGCCCCACACTTGGGGGTCGAACCCCTCCCCATCACCCCACACTTGGGGGTCGGAGCCCTTCCCATGGCCCCACACTTGGGGGTCGAACCCCTCTGTGAGGTGCTGTGGGGCGCTATGGGGTGGGGGTGCTATGGGGTGTCATGGGGTGCTGTGGGGTGGGGGCGCTATGGAGTTGGGGGGTGCCATGGAGCACTCTGGGGTGACTCCTCCTCCCTCCAGGCCGCCGCCCCCCCTGGGGACCCCGAACCCCACAAAGCCAAGGCCGAGTACCGGAACTACACGGTGACACTGGGGGGGGGGGCACTGGGGGGGGGGGAATGGGGTGGGGGGGACACTGGGGGGTGCAGAGGGGAGGGGTCGACACTGGTTTTGGGGTGACCCTCGGCTGGGGGTGAAGCTGGAACTGGGGGGACACTGGGGGGGGGGGACGTTGGGGAGGGGGGGAGGGAGGGAAACCCGGGGGTGGGGGGAGGCTCTGGGAGGGACACTGGGGGAGACCCCGGTTTTGGGGTGACCCTGGAGTGGGGTTCACACTGGTTTTGGGGTGACTCTGAGGTGGGGAGACCTTGGGGTGGGGGTGACACTGGGGTGGGGGTGACATTGGGGGTGATGTTGGGGTGGGGGTGACATTGGTTTTGGGGTAACGTTGAGATGGGGGAGACCTTGGGGGGGGGTGACACTGGGGTGGGGGTGACTCTGGGTTGGGGGTGATTCTGGGGGGTGACTCTCTGGTTTTGGGGTGACCCTGGGGTGGGGGTGACTCTGGTTTTGGGGGTGACCCTGGGATGGGGGGTTGCCCCCCAATATAAGGCTGGGGGTGCAGCCGTGCCGGGGGTCCCATTCTGACCTGGGGGGGGTCCCGGCTGCTCCCCCAGGCTAGGGGCGGGGGGTGGGGGATTGGGGGGGGATTGGGGTGTCCCCATGACCCCTCCAAAACTTTGGGGTGCCCTGCAGGGGGGGCGGCTGCTGCCCCGTGTCTTCAGCACCTACCGGCTCATGCACACCCGGCAGACCGTGGCCTTCGTGCGCAGCAAAGTGGGGTCCCCCCCGCACCCCAAAACCCTCCTGGGGTCCCCATGAACCCCCCAAACCCTCCCGGGGTCCCCCCTGCACTTCAAAAGCCAACCAGGGTCTCCACGAACCCTAAAGCTCACCCGGGGTCCACCTGCACCCCAAAACCCAACTGGGGTCCCTCTGCACCCCCAAATTCCACCTGGGGTCCCCCCACACCCACTGTCCCACTCGAAGTCCCCCCATGGACCCTCTGTCCCACCTGGGGACCCCCCGCACACCCCAGAACTCACTCGGGGTCTCCCCTGAACCCCCAATTCCACCCAGGGTCCTCCTTGCACCCCAAAACCCAGCCGAGGTCCCCATGAACCCCCAAACCCAACCTGGGAACCCCGTGACACCCGCTGTCCCACCTGAGTCCCCCCTGCACCCCAAAACCCAACGGGGATCCCATGGCACCCCAAATCCCATCTGGGTCCCCCCCGTACCCCAAAACCCACTCAGGATCCCCATGGACCCCGAGTTCCACCCAAGGTTCCCCCACACTTCCTGTCCCACCTGGGGACCCCCTGCACCCCAAATCCCACCCAGGGTCCTCCCTGCACCCCAAAACCCAGCCAGGGTCCCCCCACACCTTCTGTCCCACCTGGGGTTCCCCCTGCACCCCAAATCCCACCTGGGGTCCCAATGAACCCCAAAACCCTCTTGGAGTTCCCCCAAACCTCCAAACCCAACTGGGGTCTCCATGAACCCCAAATCCCACCTGGGGTTCTCCCCGCACCCCAAATGTTTCCTGATGTCCCCCCACACCCCAGGTTCCACCTGGGGGTCCCCATGAACCCCATGTCCTACTTGGGGTCCCCCCTGCACCCCAAATCCTACCTGGGCTCCCTATGAACCCCAATGTCTCACTCGATGTCCCCCCATGAACCTCCTGTCCCACCTGGGGTCCCACCTGCTTGGGGGGGGCATCTCCAAGGTCTTGGGGGGTATCTTTGAGGTCTTGGGGGGCATCTCCAAGGTCTTGGGGGGCATCTTCAAGGTTTTGAGGGGCATCTCCAAGCTCCTGGGGGTGGCACCTCCAGGGTTTTGGGGTGCAGTGTGGGGGGTGTCGTTCCCAGTGCCCGCCCCCCCCCATTGCTCCCAGCACGCCCAGTACGGGAGCTGCTCCCTGAGGACCATGAGTGCCATGGAGGCCCTGGAGCTCCTGGACCAACTGGTGGACGAGTCCGACCCCGACGTGGACTTCCCCAACTCCTACCACGGCTACCAAACCGCCGAGGGCATCCGCCACGCCCACCCCGACAAAGGTGGGGTCGTTGCCCCCCAAAAAACACCACCACCACCACCCCCACACCGTGGGACCTCCCCCCCACCTCGCTCTCGAGGGTGACGTCCCACCACGGTCACCCCCAGACTGGTTCCACCTGGTGGGTCTTCTCCATGACCTTGGCAAGGTGTTGGCGCTCTTCGGGGAGCCCCAGGTGAGGGGGAGGAGGAAGTGAGATGGGCTTTGGGGGTTCACGGGGCCCCCAAGGGGCCGGTGGGTCGGTGGGACCCCCATGGGTTGGTGGGACCCCCATGGGCTGGTGGGACCCCCATGGTGGCCTTCAGACTGGTTCCACCTGGTGGTTCTTCTCCGTGACCTTGCCCAGGTGTTGGTGCCCCTTGGGGAGCCCCAGGTGAGGGGTGGAGGAGGTGGGAGGTGGGATGGGGTTTGGGGGACCCCCCCCCATGGATCAGAGGGACCCCCCAAGCCCCCCAACCCCTCGCAGTGGGCCGTGGTTGGGGACACCTTCCCCGTGGGCTGCAAAGTTCAGAAGAGCGTGGTCTTCTGGGATTCCACCTTCCAGGACAACCCGGACACCAAAGACCCCCGGTACAGGTGAGCTTGGAGACCCCTCCCACCCCAGGTGGGGGGGGTTAGGGGGGTTTTGGGGGTGCATCCCCCCCACTTCTGACCCACCTTGCCCCCCACGCCCAGCTCGGAGCTGGGGATGTACCAACCCCACTGCGGCCTGGAGAACGTCCTCATGTCCTGGGGACACGACGGTAAGAGTTGGGGGGACCCCCCGAGACCCCCCCCAAGTGGGGCAACAAGGCACCTGGGGGGCTCCCCGAGCCCCCTTTTCTTGCGGATTGGGGTCCTCCCCTTCACTCTTGGTCCCACCTGGGGTCCCCAGCACCCCAAATCCTACCTGGGGTTCCCCCTTCACCCCCTGTCCCACCTGGGCCCGCCTGCACCCCAAAAACCACCTGAGGTCCCCCCCACACCTCGTATCCCTCCTGGGGCCTCACGCACCCCAAAACCAAATCGGGGTCACCTCTGCACCCCAAATCCCAACCGGGATCTCCCCACATCCCAAGTTCCATCTGGGGTCCCCCTGCCCAACTCGGGGTCCCTCTGCACCCCAAATCCCACCTTGGGACACCCCTGCACCCCCTGTCCCACCTGGAGCCCCCCTGCACCCCAAGTTCCATCCAAGGTCCCCCTGCACCCCAAAACCCACCTGAGGTCCCCCCTGCACCCCCTGTCCCACCTGGGCCCGCCCTGCACCCCAAAACCCACCTGAGGTCCCCCTTCCCCCATACCCCTCCTGGAGTCTCCCCACACCCCAAATCCAATTTGGGGTCTCCCTGTGCCCCAAATCCAAATCGGGGACTCTCCTGCTCCCCAAATCCCAACTGGAGTCCCCCTGCACCCCAAGTTCCATCCAAGGCCCCCCTGCACCCCAAGTCCCACTTGGGGTCCCCTTCTGCACCTGTTGTCCTACCTCGGGCTTCCCCGCACCCTAAAACCTACCTGAGGTCCCCCCGTACCCTAAATCCCATCCGGGGTCCCTCTGCACCCCAAATCCCAATCGGGATCCCCCCTTGTAGCCTTTGTCCTACTTGGGGTTCCCCTGCACCCCCTGTTCCTCTTGGGATCCTCCGACACCCCAAGTCCCACCTGGGGTCCCTCCACCCGCCGCAATTCCATTTGGGGTCCCCCCCCGAATTGGGGTCCAGGGGCTCCCCTTGCCCAGTTCTGGGGGTTCAGGGTCTGGGGGGGGCTCCTCTTGTCCCCCAGCTGGGGAGATTGGGGTTTGGGGTCCGGGGGGGAGGTCCCCTCACCCCAGTTTTGGGTCTGGGGAGTCCCTTTGACCCCCCTTGTGGGGAATTGGGGTCCGGGGGGACTCCTCCCACCCCAATTCTGGGGTTCGGGGGGGGTGTCTCCCCTCACCCCTCTGATGGGAATCGGGGTTCGGGGGGGAACTGTCTCCCCTCACCCCTATTCTGGGGGTTCAGGGTCTGGGGGGGTCTCCCCTTGCCCCCCTAACTGGGGAAATTGGGGTCCGGGGGGGCTCCCCCCACCCCAATTCTGGGGGTTCAGAGTCGGGGAGGTCCCTTTGCCCCTATTCTGGGGGTTCAGGGTCTGGGGGGGCTCCCCTTGACTGGATTATTGGGGGGGCTCCCCACATCCCCATTCTTGGGGATCGGGGTACGGGAGGGTGGGGGGGCTCTCCTTTCTCCCCAGATAGAAAACTGGGGTACGGGGGGGGTTCCCCACACCCTGGGGGTGCCCCCCTAAGCCCCCCCACCCCCCCCCCAGAGTACATGTACCGAGTGATGAAGGTCAACAACTTCTCGCTACCCAAGGAGGTGAGAGCTGGGATTGGGGGGCAGAAATGGGGGTGTCCGGGGGGTTCTGAGTGGGGGAGGAAGTGGGGGGGGACACCCCAACTTTGTGCCCCCCCCCAGGCTTTCTACATGGTCCGCTTCCACTCCTTCTACCCCTGGCACACGCACGGCGATTACCGACACCTCTGCTCCGAGGAGGACCTGAGGATGCTGCCCTGGGTGCAGGAGCTCAAGTGGGTGACCTGAGCAGGGGGTTTTGGGGTTCACCTGAGCCCCCCACCCACCCTCTTCCTCAAGAGGAAACCCCCCCCCCTCCCCAAACTCACCCCCCCCCCTCCTCCGTTTGCCTCCCGCAGCAAGTTCGACCTCTACACGAAGCAGGAGGAGCTGCCGCCCGTGGGGCAGCTGCGGGGGTACTACCAGAGCCTCATCGAGAAATACTGCCCCGGGCAGCTCCGCTGGTGAGGGGGGATCCCCCCCGCACCCCAAAATCCTACCTGGGGTCCCCCCCGCACCCCAAAATCCTACCGGGGTCCCCCCTGCAACCCCAGCTCAGCCCCACTGCTGCGATGTGCACCGGTTCTCCGCAATAAACCACCACCCCTTGTCTCACCTGGGGTCCCCCATAGACTTCCTGTCCCACCTGGGGTCCCCCCACACCCCAAATCCCACCTGGAGGCCGTCATGGACCCAATATCCCACTTGGGGTCCCCCTTGCACCCCAAAATCCCACCTTGGGTCCCCTTGATTTGCCAGCACAGCTCCCTTGCTGTGGGGAGCACTGGTGTTCCCCAATAAATCACCACCCCTTGTCCCACCAGGGGTCCCCCCACCCCCCAAATCCCACCTGGGGTCTCCCTCTGCACCTCAGACCCCATCCAGGATTCCCCTGCACCCCAAATCCCACCCACTCAGAGTCCCCCACACCCCAAATGCCACCCGGGGGAATCCCACTTGGGAATCCCACTTGTGAGGGACCCCTTCGCACCCTAAAATCGCCCCCCCCGCTCCCCCTCGCTGTGGGGTGCACCCCAACAAACTTGCTTGTTGAAAAGGGGGGCCACAAGGGTTAGAACAGGGGGGGCAGTGCTGGAATGTCAAAGGCTTTATTTAGAAAATAATAGGAAACCTCTGCAGCACCCCAAAATCCCCCTGGGGAGGGGCAGCACCCCCAATCCCACCCCCACAAGAACCAGGGAGGGTCCCCAATAACCCCCTGTCAGCCCAGGGCCCCCCAATAACCTCCTGTCAGCACAGGGGACCCCAACACCCCCTGCCAGCACAGGGCACCCCAACACCCCCCGGCACCGGCAGGGGTCAGCAGGGGTGGGGAACCCCCCAACCCAGGCAAACTGGGGGGACTGGGGGGGCCACCAACAGGGCCATCAGTCCAGGGAGAGGGGGGGACACACACAACAGAGGGGTCCACGCTGGGGGTCCCAGGTCCTACTTCTTCTTCTTGGGGCCACGAAGACCCTCGCCGTGGCCATCGGTGGCCCCGCGGGGACGTCCTTCACCGTGGCCATTGGTGGCCCCTCCGTGGCCATTGGTGGCCCCACGGCCACGTCCTTCACCGTGGCCACTGGTGGCCCCACGACCCCGTCCCTCGCTGCGGCCGTTGGTGGCCCCTCCATGGCCATTGGTGGCCCCGCGGCCCCGTCCCTCGCTGTGGCCGTTGGTGGCCCCTCCGTGGCCATTGGTGGCCCCGCGGCCCCGTCCCTCGCTGTGGCCGTTGGCCCCTCCGTGGCCATTGGTGGCCCCTCTATGGCCGTTGGTGGCCCCTCCGTGGCCATCGGTGCCCTCTTTCCTCCGCACTTGCCCGTTCTTCTCGCCCCCGCGGTCCGTGGGCTCCCCCCTCCTGGAGCCTTTGTGGCGGGCGGGGGCCGGGGACCCCCGGGAGCGGTGGCCCAAGGCCCGTAGGACCCCGATGGTGGCCACCACCAGGTAGAGGGACCAGAGGACGGCGGGGCCGGAGAAGGGATGGACGAGCTCACGGAGGCTCTGGAGCACTTGGGGCAGGAGGGCGTCCACGGAGCGCTTCGGGGGGGTCTTCTCCTGTGTTGGGGGGTGTGGAAAGAAAAGGAGGGGTCAGGGTCGTGGTGGAGGTGGTGGGAAAGGTCCTCCAGGTGTGAGACTTCACCTTCAGCCCGTGCTGGAGCAGCAGGTTCTCCAAGGTGGGATCTCCCAAGGAGACGGTGGGGAAGAAGTCCTGGACGCGCTGGCGGCGCCACCACGGCGCAGGGTGAGGGCTGTGGGAATGAAGAGCTCAGCGCTTGGCTCCCGAATCCTGGGGGGTCCAGAGGTCCCCCCAAGGTGTCCCCCTAGGTCCTGGTGCTGCTCACCCGGCCTCGGAGCTGCTGGTGAACCAGTACTTGTAGAGGTGGGCGCGGAGGTAGACGGGAGGTCGGGCGCTGAACGGGTATCGGGACTCATCGACCTGGAGCAGGCGGATGACTGCGGGGGGAGCAGAGCACGGAATGGGATGGGCTGGATGGGACCCCCAAAGCCCAGCCAGTCCCAACAGGGCAGGGACACCTCCCACTGGATAAGGGGCTCCAAGACCCATCCAACCTGGCCGTCAACACCTCCAGGGATGGGGCAGCCACAGCTTCCCTGGGCAACCTGGGCCAGGGCCTCCTCATCCTCATTGTGAAGAATTTCTTCCCAATGTTCAATCTCAATCTCCCCCTTCCAGTTTAAAGCTGTTCCCCCTTGTCCTGTCATTCCAGGCCCTTGGAAAAAGCCCCTCCCCAGCTTTCCTGGAGCCCCTTTCAGTCCTGGGAGGCTGCTCTGAGGTCCCCCCAGAGCCTTCTCCTCTCCAGGCTGAACCACCCCAACTCTCCCAGCCTGTCCTCAGAGCAGAGGTTCTCCAGCCCTTGGATCATCTCCATGGCCTCCTCTGGACCTGCTCCAACAGCTCCATCTCCTTCTGCTGTTGGGGATTCCAGAGCTGGACCCAGGGCTCCAGGTGGGGTCTCCCCAGAGCAGAGCAGAGGGGCAGAACCCCCTCCCTCCCCTCTGCTCCCACTGCTCTGGGTGCAGCCCAGGACACGGGGGGTTTATGGGCTGGGAGCGCTCGTTGTGGCTCCTGTGGAGCTTCTCCTCCCCCAGCACCCCAAGTCCTTCTCCCCAGGGCTGATCCCAGTCCATTCTCCATCTGGATTGGTGCTTGGGATTGCCCTCACCCAGGTGAAATGCCCAGACACACCTGAGCTCGCCCTGCCCCGGGTGCCCCAGCCCCCACGAGGCCCCCACTCACCGTCCCTCTTGCCCTGCAGCAGGCGGTGGACGAAGCTGGTGAACCAGGGGCTGCTGCCGTGGGGTCCCAGCGCCGCGAACCACATCTGCCAGTCGAGGCGGGGCTGGTGCGGGACGAGCACCGCGGGAGCCACGGTGACGTTGCCAGGTTTGTACATGAACTCGATCTCCTGGGGAGAGGAACCACATGGAATCACCTGGCTGGAGAAGACCTCCGAGATCCAAGTCCAAGCGTCCCTGTCCAGTACTGAACCTCATCTACCCGGCCTTTTGAAGCACTCCAGGGATGGGGGATTCCATCACTTCCCTGGGCAGGAGGAGGAGGAGGAGGAGGAGGAGGAAGAGGAGGAGGAAGAGGAGGAGGAAGAGGAGGAGGAAGAGGAGGAGGAAGAGGAGGAGGAAGAGGAGGAGGAAGAGGAGGAGGAGGAAGAGGAGGAAGATGAGGAGGAGGAGGAAGAGGAGGAAGAGGAGGAAGATGAGGAGGAGGAGGAGGAGGAAGATGAGGAGGAGGAGGAGGAGGAAGATGAGGAGGAGGAGGAGGAGGAAGATGAGGAGGAGGAGGAGGAGGAAGATGAGGAGGAGGAGGAGGAGGAAGATGAGGAGGAGGAGGAGGAGGAAGATGAGGAGGAGGAGGAGGAGGAAGATGAGGAGGAGGAGGAGGAGGAAGATGAGGAGGAGGAGGAGGAAGAAGATGGGGCAATTGGTGATGCATCTTTCTTAAAACTGCTGTAAAAGAAGGCTCCTCAGATCTGATCTGGATGATGATGATGATGGTAATGATGATGATAATGGTGATGATGATGATACTAAGGATGATGGTGATGATGGTAACAATGATGATGATAATGGTAACGTTAACAATGATGATGGCAATGCTGCTGCTGAATGGTAATGACAATGGTGATGATGGTAAGAATGATTGATGGTGATGATGATGATGAGGATGGTAATGATATTGGTAATCATGATGATGGTAATGATGATGATGATGGTAACGAGGTTGATGATGGTGGTGATAATGGTGGTGATGGTAAGGATGATGTTGATGATAGTAACGTTATTGATGATGATGATAACAATGATGGTGATGACAATGGTAAGGATGATGACGATGGCAATGCCAATAATGACGATGATGATGTGATGATGACGATGGTAATGATACTGGTAATCATGATGGTGATGATGATGGTGGTGATGGTAATGAGGAGGATGATGATGATGGTAAGGATGGTGTTGATGGAAAAGATGATAATGGTGATGATGGTAACGTTAATGATGATGATGGTGATGATAATGGTGATGATGATGGCAATGCTGATAATGACGATGATAATGACGACAATGGTGATGATGGTAATGATGGTGGTGATGATAATGGTGATGAGGATGTTGCCCAAGGAACAAAGGATGGAATAAGAGGAGGTGGTGGAGTCCCCATCCCCAGAGGGGTTCAGAACGCTGTGGATGTGGTGCTCAGGGTTGAGGTTCGGTGATGGGGTTGGCAGGGCTGGGTGTGTGGTTGGACTCACACAACAACAGAATGCCCTGAGCTGGAAGGAACCCACCAGGACCATCCAGTCCAACTCCTGGTCCTGCACAGGACAACCCCAACAGTCAACCCGTGGGGCTGAGGGCCTTGGCCAAACCCTTCTGGAATATCATCAGGCTGGGACTGCTTGACTCGATGAACCATAGAATCGTTAAGGTTGGAAAAGACCTCTAAGGATCATCAAGTCCAACCATCAAAGCCCAAAAGACTCTGTGATGCCCAGGAGCTGCCTGCTCACCGTCCAGGTTTCCTTGTCGTAGCTGCCCTCCAGGACCACCTCTGGCCGCCCCCCGACGCCCGTCATCCTGCGGAAGAGCCCGTAGGAGTTGACCAGCTGGAAGCGCTCGACGGCACCGAACATCTGGTGGATGCCAGGCCAGAGCTTGCTGTTGGACTCGTAGTCAATGTAGGTGAAGGGCACCTGTGGAACCACAGAATGTCCTGAGCTGCAATGGACCCACCAGGCCCATCCAGTCCAACTCCTGTCCCTGCACAGGACAACCCCAACAGTCACCCCGTGGGGCTGAGGGCCTTGGCCAAACCCTGCTGGAATATTGTCAGGAACAGCACAGTGGTTCCATCACAATGGCCAGGAGCAGCCTGGGGGGCCAGGTTGGCTCCCACCCCTCCCAACTCCCCTTTCCTCTTCCCAGTGCTCACCAAGCTGACAGCAAACATTCCCAGGGCAGCAGTGGCAAAGATGGCCCACTGGAGGGTGGCCAAAAGCTTCCAGAAGCAGCCGCGGACACAAGCACATCTGTGAGGGGAGGAGGAGATGGCTTGGAGACACATCCTGAGCTCTGGCTGGGAGCTGAGGGGTTCTGAGCCCCCCACACTGTGCCCAAAGTGATGCGAGGCCATAGAATCATGGAATGGGTTGGGTTGGAAGGGACCTCAAAGCCCATCCAGGTCCCACCTGGGAACTTCCTGGACACTTCCCACTGGATCAGGGGGCTCCAAGCCCCATCCAACCTGCCCTTCAACACCTCCAGGGATGGGGCAGCCACAGCTTCCCTGGGCAACCTGGGCCAGGGCCTCCCCACCCTCACAGGAGAACATTTCTCCCCAAGATCTCATCTCAATCTCCCCTCTTGCAGCTTCAAAACTCAACCCATCCCTGCACTCCCTGATCCAGAGCCCCTCCCCAGCTTTCCTGGAGCCCCTTTCAGTCCTGGGAGGCTGCTCTAAGGTCCCCCCAGAGCCTTTCCCCCTCCAGGCTGAACAACCCCAGCTCTCCAGCCTGTCCTCACAGCAGAGGGGCTCCAGCCCTTGGATCATCTCCGTGGCCTCCTCTGGACCTGCTCCAACAGCTCCATCTCCTTCTGCTGTTGGGGATTCCAGAGCTGGACCCAGGGCTCCGGGTGGGGTCTCCCCAGAGCGGAGCAGAGGGGCAGAACCCCCTCCCTCCCCTCTGCTCCCACTGTTCTGGGTGCAGCCCAGGACACAGGGGGGGTTCTGGGCTGGGAGCGCTCGTTGTGGCTCCTGTGGAGCTTCTCCCCCAGCACCCCAAGTCCTTCTCCCCAGGGCTGATCCCAATCCATTCTCCACCTGGATTCGTGCTTGGCATTGCCCTCACCCAGGTACAGAACCTTACCCTTGGCCTTGTTGAACTTCATGATGTTCACCGAGCCCCACCTCTCCAGCCTGTCCAGGTCCCTCTGGATCCCACCCTGTCCTCCTGGTGTGACCACTGCCCACCCCAGCTTGGTGCCCACTTGCTGTGGGCGCCCTCGATCCTGCTGATCCGGTGTGGGGTTCCAAGAGCTCCCCACTCTCTGCTCAAAGCTCTTCTCCAGAGCCGATTCCCTCCGGACTCACCCCTGCACCCTCACGGTGCAGCCCCTCCACCTGGCTCCAAGCACCCTACAGGTGATCCAGGCACCCATCCACACCCAAATCCCACCCTTGGGGGTGGCAACAGCCCCTGACACCTGCTGATCCAGAGAGGATCCCAACACCCACCTGTACAGAGCCACCAGGATCTCCCAGGAGAGTGAGAGGAAGCCCAGTAGCACCAGCGGGAGCGTCACCGCCCGCAGCCACGTTGTGAACTCGTGGTAGGTGAAGCCTGGAGAGAAGGAAAACCCTTGAGATCAGCCAGGAACCACAGGAGAGGTCCAAGTGCTGCTTTTGGGACAACAAGTGGGCAGCTCTGGCCAGGACGTACCCACTTTGGAGTCCAACAGCTTCTTCTCCCAGTTGATCTCCAGGTTGAAGAACCGGACGGTCCCGTAGAGCAGGAGGACGTAGGTGCTCAGCTCCAGGAGGATGGAGAAGAAGGACCACAGGCTGGGGGGCCACGCTGTGACAGAAAGGGGGTCACTCAGGGTCCAGGTCTCAACCACTGAGGGGTGCAAACACCCCCCTGAGACCCCAGGGGGTGTTGAGGGCATCTCCACCCATCACCCTGCTTCTCCGTGGACCCAACAGACCACGAAATGCCACCCTGGGGAGGGGAACGAAGGGATGGGGCTCAACCACAAGGCCGTGCTCGTGGTCCAACTGGGACAGGGGTCTGTCCACACCCCCTGTACGAGAGAGGGGGACCCCAGTTCCCCCCCAAGAAGAGGAGGGTGGTGGGTGCTCACGGTTGGGGTTGCGCCTCTTGCTGCGCCCCAGCCAGCGCCCAAGGTGCTCCTCATCCAGCAGGGAGAAGGCCAGGACGATGGTGAGGACGTTGAAGAAGTTGTAGTTGCCCGTGAGGATGATGAGGAGCTGCAGGAGGACCTGGGGAGGGACAGAGGTGGAAATTACGGGGGGGAAATTCCCAGGGGAATTGTAGAACCATGGGATGGGTCGGAAGGGACCTGAAAGCCCATCCAGTTCCACCCCTGCCATGGGCAGGGACACCTCCCACTGGATCAGGGGGCTCAAGGCCCCATCCAACCTGGCCTTCAACACCTCCAGGGATGGGGCAGCCACAGCTTCCCTGGGCAACCTGGGCCAGGGCCTCCCCAGCCTCATTGTGAAGAATTCCTTCCCAATGTCCAATCTCAATCTCCCCTTTCCAGTTTAAAGCCGTTCCCCCTCGTCCTGTCACTCCAGGCCCTTGGAAAAAGTCCCTCCCCAGCTTTCCTGGAGCCACTTTCAGTCCTGGGAGGCTGCTCTAAGGTCTCCCCAGAGCCTTCTCCTCTCCAGTTGAACAACCCCAACTCTCTCAGCCTGTCCTCACAGCAGAGGTTCTCCAGCCCTTGGATCATCTCCGTGGCCTCCTCTGGACCCGCTCCAACAGTTCCATCTCCTTGTGCTGTTGGGGATTCCAGAGCTGGACCCAGGGCTCCAGGTGGGGTCTCCCCAGAGCGGAGCAGAGGGGCAGAACCCCCTCCCTCCCCTCTGCTCCCTCTGCTCTGGGTGCAGCCCAGGACACGGGGGGTTCTGGGCCATGGTTTCATGATTCCATGACACCAAGATTCCATGGTTCTATGGTTCCATAACTCCAAGGTTCCATGACATCAAGATTTCAAGTTCTAAGCTTCCATGATACCATCATTCCATGGCTCCATGATAGCAAGATTCCATGGTGCCATGATACTATGATACCCAGATTCCACGATACCAAGATTTCAGGGTTCTGAGGTCCCATGGTTCCATGACTCCAAGGTTCCATGACTCCATAATACCAAGATTCCATGGTTCCACAACCCCATGCCACCAAGATTCCATGACAACAGGATTTACCGGTTCCATGATACCATGACTCCATGAATCCAAGGTACCACGGACTCCCTGGATCCAACTCTTCAACTCCCCCAACTCTCCCAACACTCCCAACTCTCCCAACACTCCCAACTCTCCCAACACTCCCAACTCTTCCACTCTCCTAACCCTCCCAACTCTCCCACTCTCCCAACTCTCCCACTCTCCCAACTCTCCCACTCTCCCAACCCTCCCAAACCTCCAACTCTCCCTGGATCCAACACCTCCTGGTTCCATGGACTCCTTGGTTCCACGGACTCCCCGGTTCCGACACCCCCTGGATCCAAGGACTCCCCGGATCCATGGATTCCCCCGTTCCATGGACTCCCTGCTTCCAGCACTTCCCCGTTTCCAACACTCCCTGGTTCCATGGACTCCCCAGTTCCATGGACTCCCCAGTTCCATGGACTCCCCGGTCCAACACTCCCCGTTTCCAACACTCCCCGAATCCAAGGACTCCCTGCTTCCAACACTCCCTGTTTCCAACACTCCCCAGTCCCAGCACTCCCCAGTTCCAAGGACCCCCTCACCTGGCAGTAGAAGGCGAAGATCCGGAGGCGCCGGGCAGGGGCGAAGAAGAGGCCGGGGGTGGCGATCTCGATGACGAAGGTGCCCACGGCGCAGAGCTTGTGCACCCACCCCGGGAGCTGGTGGGCGAGCCAGGCGCCCGGCGTAGGGAGGCACTGGCTCTCGTAGTGATACGTGAGGGCTGGGGGGCACCAGGGGGCATGAGGAGGGGCATAAAGCGGGGGTTATGGGGGCATGAGGAGGGGGTCAGGGGGGCATAAGGAGGGGGGCATTGAGGCATGAGGTGGGGGGTCAGGGGGGCACAAGGAAGAGGGGTCAGGGGAGCACCAGGAGGAGAGGGGCGTTGAGGCATGAGGTGGGGGGTCATGGGGGCACGTGGAGGAGGGGTCGGGGGGGCATAAAGCAGTGGCCAAGGGGGGGGTCAGGAGGGCACGAGGAAGAGGGGTCATGGGGGCACGAGGAAGAGGGGCATTGAGGCATGAGGTGGGGGGTCAGGGGGGGCATAAAGCAGTGGCCAAGGGGGGGGGTCAGGGGGGCACAAGGAAGAGGGGTCATGGGGGCACGAGGAGGGGGGCATTGAGACATGAGGTGGAGGGTCAGGGGGGCAGAAGGGGGGTCGGGGGCACGAGGGGAGGGGCATTGAGGCATGAGGTGGGGGGCCAGGGGGGCACGTGGAGGAGGGTCAGGGGGGCACGAGGAGGGGGGCATTGAGGCATGGGGGGGGGGGCCAGGGGGGCACGAGGGGGGGGTTGGGGGGCACGAGGGGGGGGGGGGGCGTTGAGGCATGAGGAGGGGAGTCAGGGGGCATGAGGAGGGGAGTCAGGGGGGCAATAAAGCAGAGGTCAAGGGGGTATGAGGAGGGGTCATCAGGGGCCACGAAGGGGGGGGGGGTCGAGGGGGCATGAGAGGGGTAAGGGTAAGGGGCGTTGAGGCATGATTAGAGGGTCAGGGGGGCACAAGGGGGCAGCCGAGGGGGCACGAGGGAGGAGGGAGTCAAGGGGGTACAAGAAAGGGAAGGGGGTCAGGGGGGCACGAGGAGGGGTGGAGGTGATGCCCCCGACACCCCTCCCAAAGGCTGTGATGCCCTAACGCCCCTCCAGCCCCCCCAAATCCCCACTGATGCCCCTGACAGCCCTCCCAAAGGCTGTGAACCCCTAAAACCCCTACAGACCCCCCCAATGCCCCTGACGCCCCCCTCAAAGGCTGTAACCCCCTAAAACCCCTCCAGACCCCCCAAAACCCCCACTGATGCCCCTGACATCCCCCCCAAAGGCTGTGACCCCCTAAAACCCCTCCAGACCCCCCCAAATTCCCCACTGATGCCCCTGACAGCCCCCCAAAGCCTTCCCAAAGGCTCTGATACCCTAAAACCCCTCCAGACCCCCTCCCCAAATCCCCCACTGATGCCCCAGACAGCCCTCCCAAAGGTTGTAACCCCCTAAAACCCCTCCAGACCCCCCCCCCAAAGGCTGTAACCCCCTAACCCGCCTCCTCCCCCCTCCCCAAGCCCCCCCCCAGCCCCCCCTCACCCGTCAGCCCCCACCAGGTCGGGCAGCGGCTGCTCAGCTTCACCACCCCCGAGGCGAACATGAGCCGGAAGAGCAGCCAACGGGGCAGCCAGAAGGTGACCCCGTCGTGGGGGCACCAGCCCGGGCACCCCCCTCTCACCAGCCTCAGGGGGGCCACCAGCACCGCCAGGAACCCCGCTTCCAGCAGGAGACTGTCCCTGTGGGGTTATAGCACCCTCAGGAAACCCCTCGGAGCGCGCCGCCATCGCTTGGCGAAGGCAGGATGTGACCCCTCCTGAGCCAAGGAGGGAGCTGGGCCACCAGGTGGATGCCACCTGGAAGGGTTGAGTAGGGGGGGACTTACCACTGGAAGTAGAGGAAGACCTGGCCCACCTGTGGGGAGAGGGAGAGAGGGATGAGTAGGGCAGGTGGGAGGTGGAAAAGGGATGCTCAGGGCCTACAAAAGGATCTGGGGATGCTGGTGGCCCCCGAGGTTGTGGCCAAAGCTGTGGGAGCTGAAGGGTGCTGAGACCCCCATAAGTTGTCCAAAGCCATGGGAGCTCAAAGGTTCTGAGCCCCCCAAACTCTGCCCAAAGCTCTGGGTGCTGCAGGGTGCTGAGACCCCCATAAATTGTCCAAAGCTGTGGGAGTTGAAGGGTTCTGACCCCCCAAACTTTGCTCAAAGCTGTGGGTTCTCAGCCCCCCAAACTCTGCCCAAAGCTGTGGGAGCTGAGGGGTTCTGAGTCCCCCAAATTCTGCCCAAAGCTGTGGGTTCTGAGCCCCCAAACTCTGCTCAAAGCTGTGGGAGCTGTGGGGTTCTGAGTCCCCCAAATTCTGCCCAAAGCTGTGGGTTCTGAGCCCCCAAACTCTGCCCAAAGCTGTGGGAGCTGTGGGGTTCTGAGTCCCCCAAATTCTGCCCAGAGCTGTGGGTTCTGAGCCCCCCAAACTCTGCCCAAAGCTGTGGGAGCTGTGGGGTTCTGAGTCCCCCAAATTCTGCCCAAAGCTGTGGGAGCTGTGGGTTCTGAGCCCCCCAAACTCTGCCCAAAGCTGTGGGAGCTGTGGGTTCTGAGACCCCCATAAATTGTCCAAAGCTGTGGGAGTTGAAGGGTGCTGAGACCCCCACGCTCTGCCAAAACATGTGGGAGGTCACTGAGTTCTGGAATGTTTTGGACTGGAAGTGACCTCAACCAGCTTCCCTCACCATGGGCAGGGACACCTCCCACTGGGTCAGGGGGCTCCAAGCCCCATCCAACCTGGCTTTCAACACCTCCAGGGATGGGATCTGGGAGTTCTGGTTGATGGCAAATTAGAATCATGGAATGGGTTGGGAAGGGACCTCAAAGCCCATCCAGTTCCACGCCAAGGCCATGGGCAGGGAACCCTCCCAACGGCTGAGAAGGCCCTGGGGGTGTTGGTTGACAGGGGCTGAACCTGAGACAGCAGTGGCCCAGGGGGCCAAGAAGGCCCCCAGCACCCTGGCTTGGATCAGGACCAGGGCAAGGATTGTCCCCCTGCACTCAGCACCTCCAATCCTGGGGTCAGGGTTGGGCCCCTCACTCCAAGAAGGCCCTGGAGGGGCTGGAGAGCGTCCGGAGAAGGGACCGGAGCTGGGGAAGGGTCTGGCAGCGCTCTGCCTCACAGCCCCATCCCTGCTCCAGCCCTCAGTGCTTGGCCCTGGGATAAAACCCTCCCCCTCTTCCCTGGGATCAAATCCTGGTGCTGGTCAGAGCACAGGAGCAGAGCAGTAGCTCCAGAGGAGTTGGAGCATCCTGGGTGCTTCCCTCGTGGCCGGAAGTGGCCACAGGGCAAGCGCTCAGCAGTGGCCCCAGGCACAGGAGCTGCACAAGGCAGTGGCCCCAGGTGCAGGAGCTGCAGTCCTGGGTGCAGGAGGGGGCTCAGAAGCCACCCTGGGAGCAGGAACTGCAGCCCCAGGTGAAGGAGGGACTCTCAGAAGCCACCTGGGGCACAGGAGCTGCAGCCCCAGGTGCAGGAGCCGTGCACAGAAGCTGCCCTGGGCACAGGAGCTGCAGCCCCAGGGGCAGGAGCCGTGCACAGAAGCTGCCCTGGGCGCAGGAGCAGCACTTGGCAGCAGCCCTGGGCACAGGAGCTGCAGCCCCAGGTGAAGGAGGGACTCTCAGAAGCCACCTGGGGCACAGGGCAAGTGCTCAGGAACAACCCTGGGCACAGGAGCCACAGTTCCAGGTGCAGGAGCCGTGCACAGAAGCTGCCCTGGGCACAGGAGCTGCAGCCCCAGGGGCAGGAGTGAGTGACACTCAGAAGCCACCTGGAGCACAGAGCAAGCCCTTAACAGTGGCCCCAGGTACAGGAGCTGCAGCCCCAGGTGCAGAAGGGACTCTCAGAAGCCACCTGGGGCACAGGGCAAGTGCTCAGCAGCTGCCCTGGGCACAGGAGCTGCACAAGGCAGTGGCCCCAGGGTGCAGGAGCTGCAGTCCTGGGTGCAGGAGGGGGCTCAGAAGCCACCCTGGGAGCAGGAACTGCAGTCCCAGGTACAGGAGGGACTCTCAGAAGCCACCTGAGGCACAGGGCAAGCGCTCAGGAACAGCCCTGGGCACAGGAGCCACAGTTCCAGGTGCAGGAGCCGTGCACAGAAGCTGCCCTGGGTGCAGGAGCAGCTCTTGGCAGCCACCTCTGTCACAGGAGCCGCAGAGCGAGCGCTCAGCAGCCGCCCCGGGCACAGCTCCAGCTGGCAGAGCGCCGGAGGGGAGGCACAGGGAATTTCTGTCCAACAGGACCTTAAAAGGGAGTGAGGAGAGGAGAGGAAGGAGGGAGCAGGCAGAGCTCAGTCCCCTCCCAGCCCCACGGGTGGAAGGAACCCAGGCCTGCTTCCTCACCAGGCACCGAGTGAGGCCAGAGCCCCAGACAGGGTGAAGAAGAGGGGCTGTGGGAACCTCATGAAATTCAACAAGGCCAAGGGGAATGTCCTACACTTGGGCCAGGGCAATGCCAATCACAAATCCAGGTGGAGAATGAATTGGGAGCAACCCTGAGGAGAAGGACTGGGGGTGCTGGGGGAGGAGAAGCTCTACAGGAGCCACAACGAGCGCTCCCAGCCCAGAAACCCCCCGTGTCCTGGGCTGCACCCAGAGCAGTGGGAGCAGAGGGGAGGGAGGGGGTTCTGCCCCTCTGCTCCGCTCTGGGGAGACCCCACCTGGAGCCCTGGGTCCAGCTCTGGAATCCCCAACAGCAGAAGGAGATGGAGCTGTTTGAACAGGTCCAGAGGAGGCCATGGAGATGATCCAAGGGCTGGAGCACCTCCTGTACAAGGACAGGCTGGGAGAGTTGGGGTTGTTCAGCCTGGAGAGGAGAAGGCTCTGGGAGGAACCTTAGAGCAGCCTCCCAGGACTGAAAGGGGCTCCAGGAAAGGTGGGGAGGGGCTCTGGATCAGGGAGTGCAGGGATCGGATGAGGGGAAGGGTTTTGAGCTGGAAGAGGGGAGACTGAGATGAGATCTTGGGGAGAAATGTTTTCCTGTGAGGGTGGGGAGGCCCTGGACCAGGGTAGCTGGGACAGAGGTGCCAGTCCAGGAGTGATTCCCAAGTACAGAGTGAGGTTTTCATCTTTAATTCCCTTGGGGAAGAGAAACCTCCCTTCTCCTGAGTCTGACTCAGCCAAACTCCTCCGCACAAAGCCACCAGCAGAGATCCATGGCTGGGGGACACAAAGTTCTAATGGGATGCAGAGAAAGGACCTGGTTCTTGGGATAAGGATGTGGAGAGGGTGGGCAAGGGATGGAGCTGCCCCCAAAGCTGTGCAGGAATCACCTCACAGTTAAGTCTGGGAGGGGCTTATCCCAGAGAAGCTGTGGCTGCCCCATCCCTGGAGGTTTTCAAGGCCAGATTGGATGGGGCTTGGAGCCCCCTGATCCAGTGGGAGGTGTCCCTGCCCATGGCAGGGGACGGGACTGGATGGGCTTTGAGGTTCCTTCCAACCCAAGCTATTCTAGGATTCCACGATCTCCCGTATGGCTTTGGTGGCCAACAGGGTGTCATCCCCTCCCAAAAGATCTCTCTCCTACCTGGTAGAGCGAGAGGTAGAACACGGTGAGCAGGAGGAAGGTCAGGCTGTCGCGCAGCGGCTCCCACAGCAGCGCCCCGAAGGAGCCCAGCGTGCCCAGCAGGCACAGCAGCTCCATCCCCTGCTCCGTGTCCAGCCCCAAGTGGGGACTGAGCCATAGGAGAGTTGGGAAATCCTGGAGCTGCTCCCACAGCCCCTTCCCGCTGAGGCGCAGGACCTTGCGGGCGGGCAGGATGCCATCCCTTCCATAGAGACCTGGAGAGGGGACAGGGACGGGGTGACAAAGCCTTCCTGCCCTCCAGCCCATGGATCCAGCTTCTCTAGGTCCCCCTGCACACCCTTCCTGCCCTCCAGCCCATGGATCCAGCCTGGCCACGTCCCTCTGCACACCCTTCCTGCCCTCCAGCCCATGGATCCCCACGGTATGGGGACCAGTGATCCAATCCCCAGTCCTGAGCCTCTACTCCCAACTTCCCACCTCTCTCACTCCTCCAGTCCAACCAGTCTCCAACTTCCCCTTGCACCTCCAGTCCCAGCTCCCCCAGTCCTCCTCCCTCTCCCCCCCAGTCACAGCTCCACCTCTACCTCCCCCAGCCCTCAGGCCCAACTCTCCACCCCACCCCCCCAAACCCAGTTCCCCCATCCAGTCCCAGTTCCCCCCCCACGCTCTCCCCCAGTCCCAGTCCCATCCACCTCCCCCACCCAGTCTCAGTTCCCCCCCACGCCCTCCCCCAGTCCCAGTTCCACCTAGTCCAGTCCCAGTTCCACCTAGTCCAGTCCCCGTCCCCGTCCCAAACTGGTTCCCTGTTCCCCAGTACCCGGGATCTGCACGTAGAGGGAGACGAAGGCCGCCAGGAACGCGCCCGCCACCCCCGCCAGGAGCAGCGACCGCGGCCGCCGTGGCGGATCCTTCATGGCAGCGGCGGCGCCGGGAAGCGACGTCATCACGCACGGACGCCGCCACGTGCGGACGTGGAGATGCGAAAAGACAGCGGGAATAGGCAGCGGCGATCGTTGACGTCATCACGCAATGTGTGGGCACGCGGCGCCGTCACCACGCACTGTGTGGGCACGCGGTGTTGTCACTACGGAAGCGTAGGCACGCGGTGACGTCATCGACGTGTTTTGGCGGGAAAGACAAAAATGGCGATGGAGAGCTACGGCTGAGGTGGGGGATATTGGGGGAACTGGGAGGAGGAGGGGAACTGGGAGTGGGGGCACTGGGGAGGGAGGGGTGAGGGGGGACTGGGGAGTGGGGAGGTGGAACTGGGAGTGCGGGAGAGGGGAGGAGGGGGAGAACTGGGAGTATGGGGGGCAGAACTGGGAGGAGGAGGGGAGAACTGGGAGTATGGGGGGCAGAACTGGGAGGAGGAGGGGGAACTGGGAGGGGGGAGGACTGGGATGGGGGGACTGGGAGTAGGGAGGGGGAGGAGGAGGAGGGGAGAACCGGGAGTAGAGGAGGGGAGGAGTGGAACTGGGAATGGGGAGGGGGGAGGACTGGGGGCGGGAGGAGGGAAGACTGGGACTAAGGAGGGGGAGGAAGGTAGAACTGGGAGTAAAGGGGGGAGAACTGGGAGTGGGGAATGGGGGAAGACTGGGAGGGGGAGAACTGGGAATGGGAAGGGGGGAAGGACTGGGAGTGGGGGGGGAGGATGGGGGGAACTGGGGGGAGGAGAACTGGGAATGTGGGGGGAGGACTGGGAGGGGAGAGGGGAACTGGGACTGGATCGAAGGAAACTTGGGGAGGAACTGGGGAACAGGTGGAACTGGGACTGGGAAGGGAGGGGAACTGGGTCTGGAGTCTGGGGCTTGGAACTGGGAATGGTGACTTGAACTAGGAACTGGGACTGGGAAGCAGAACTGGGGGCAAGAATAGGAGCTGGGAGTGGGATTGGGACTGGAACTGGGAATTGGGAATTGGGGAGGGGTGGGCTTGGAATTGGAAACTGGGAGCAGAAGGGCGGGCTGGGACTGGGACGTGGTTTGGGGCAGATTTTGGGTCAGCTTTGGCGTCAGGTTTGGGGTCAAGTCTGGTGCCGGGTTTGGTCCATGATCAAACCTGTGTGGCCGTGGTGCCCCTGGAGATGTTTCTCTGGTGGGGTTGGTGGCTCTGGGTGAAATCTTGGACTCGATGCTCTCTTCCAACCTCAGGGATCCCCGATTCTGCCTTCACTCCATAGTCGTGTCCCCTGGATCTCCAGCTGTCCCACACCTCCAGGTGCCCCTTGGAGTCCCCTGTGGCCCTGCCTGGAGTGTCGAAGCCACCATGGAGGAGGTGGAGTCGCGCTTCCAGCACCTCCTGCAGCCCATCCGGGACCTCACCAAGAACTGGGAGGTGGACGTGGCCACCCAGCTCGGGGAGTACCTGGAGGAGGTGAGGAGGGGACCCTTTCACCACCTCCCTCTGATGAGAGAAGACCTGGCTGGATGGCCGGGCCCAAAGAGTGGTGGAGAATGGAGATAAATCCACTTGGAGGCTCCAAGTGGTGTCCCCAGGGCTCAGTATTGGGTCCAGTCTTCTTCGATGTCTTTATTGATGATCGAGATGAGGGAGTTGAGAACTCCCTGAGCACGGTTGTGGAGGACACCAAGCTGAGTGGAAGTGTTGATCTGCTTGAAGGAAGAGTGTGCAGAGGGACCTGGAGAACGTGGATCCATGGGCTGGAGGGCAGGAAGGGTGTGCAGAGGGACCTGGAGAACCTGGATCCATGGGCTGGAGGGCAGGAAGGGTCTGCAGAGGGACCTGGAGAACCTGGATCCACGGGATGGAGGGCAATTGTGTGAGGTTTAACAAAGTCAAGTCTTTGCACTTGGGTCACACCAACCCCGAGCAGCTCCAGGCTTGGGGAAGAGTGTCTGGAAAGGCCCTGGAGGAGAAGGCCCTGGGGGTGTTGGTTGACAAGGGCTGAACCTGAGCCAGCAGTGACCCAGGGGGCCAAGAAGGCCCCAGCACCCTGGCTTGGATCAGCCCTGGGGTGGCAGCAGGAGCAGGGCAGGGATCGTCCCCCTGCACTCAGCACCTCCAATCCTGGGGTCAGGGTTGGGCCCCTCACTCAAAGAAGGCCCTGGAGGGGCTGGAGCGTGTCCAGAGAAGGGACCGGAGCTGGGGAAGGGTCTGGAGAACAGGGATTGTGGGAGGGGCTGAGGGCCCTGGGGGGGGGTTTGTTCTGGAGAAGAGGAGGCTGAGGGGAGACCTCATCCCTGTCCACAACTGCCTGAGAGGAGGCTGTGGGGAGGGGGGGGTTGGTCTCTGCTCCCAAGGGACAGGAGATGGGATGAGAGGGAATGGCCTCAAGTTGTCCCAGGGCAGGGTCAGATTGGCCATCAGGAAGGATTCCTTCCTGGAAAGGGTTCTGAGGCCCTGTCAGAGGCTCCCAGGGAGGTGGTGGAGTCTCCATCCCTGGAGGGGTTTAAAAACGCGTGGATGAGGTGCTCAGGATGGGTCAGTAGTGGACAGTGATGGTTGGACTCGATTTCAGAGGTCTTTTCCAACCAGGCCATTCCATGGTTCTATGAAATCCTCCCCTGGATCTGCTTTTCACCCTCTCTTTCTGCCTTCCCCAGCTGGATCAGATCTGCATTTCCTTCGACAATGGCAAAACCACCATGAACTTCATCGAAGCAGCCCTTTTGATCCAGGGATCCGCCTGCATCTACAGCAGGAAGGTGAGGAGCAGATCCAGTTGCTTTGTCCCTTCTGGTCCCTCCTGAATGGAAGAGCAAACACCCCTGGGTTTGGAAGTCCCAAACGGAATAGTGGCTGTTGGTTAGGGAATGTAGAACTTCATCCTTCCTTGATCCAACTCCCAGTGTTGGGGTTCAACAGCCTGGAAAAGTGCAAAGGTTTTGCTGCTCAGCTCTTTCCTCTCCAGAGGGTGGAACACAAACCCTGCTCCCCTCAAATCCACCCTTGGAATGAATCATGGAATGGGTTGGGTTGGGAGGGACCTCAAAGCCCATCCAGTCCCAACCCCGTGCCATGGGCAGAGACACCTCCCACTGGATCAGGGGGCTCAATGGAACAGGGAGGGCATGGAATCTCCTTCTCCAGAGAGATCCCAGCCCAGCAGGATGCTTTCAGGTGCAAACAGCTGGAGGTGACCCTTCTTTAGACCCACATGACCTCCAGAAGGCCCTTCCAACTCCACTGCCCTGGGATTCAGGGATCCGAACATTGCAAATGACCACGAGATCATCGAGAAACCGAACCCCAGCTGCTTGGGGATGGGCAGAGGGTGGTGGCACATCCCAACTCCAGCTGGAGGAGCATTTGTGGGAGCTGCTCCCTCCTCCTCCAGCAGCCTGGTTGCTGTTTTGCAGGTGGAATATCTCTACTCGCTGGTCTACCAGGCGTTGGACTTTATCTCCAATAAAAAGTAGGTAGAAAAGGAGCTTTGCTTGGGCTTGGGCTGCCACTTTTTCTAAAGCCTTGAATACCATTTCTCACTGTGTTCTTCTTGAGAAACTGGTGCCCTTGGCCTGGGCAGGAACACCCTCTGCTGGGTAAAAAACTGCCTGGATTGGGGGCCCAAAGAGTGGTGGGGATGGAGATCAATCCAGTTGGAAACCAGTCATGAGTGGTGTCCCCGGGGGCTCATTGCTGGGGCCAGTCCTGTTCAATATCTTGATCAATGATCTGGATGAAGGGATCGAGGGCACCCGGAGACAGTTTGGGGATGGCACCGAGCTGGGTGGAAGTGTGGATCTGCTTGAAGGAAGGGAGGGTGTGCAGAGGGACCTGGAAGAACCTGGATCCATGGGGTGGAGGGCAGGAAGGGTGTGCAGAGGGACCTGGAGAACCTGGATCCATGGGGTGGAGGGCAGGAAGGGTGTGCAGAGGGACCTGGAGAACCTGGATCCATGGGGTGGAGGGCAGGAAGGGTGTGCAGAGGGACCTGGAGAACCTGGATCCATGGGCTGGAGGGCAGGAAGGGTGTGCAGAGGGACCTGGAGAACCTGGATCCATGGGGTGGAGGGCAGGAAGGGTGTGCAGAGGGACCTGGAGAACCTGGATCCATGGGCTGGAGGGCAGGAAGGGTGTGCAGAGGGACCTGGAGAACCTGGATCCATGGGCTGGAGGGCAGGAAGGGTGTGCAGAAGGACCTGGAGAACTTGGATCCATGGGCTGGAGGGCAATAGGACGAGGTCCAACAAGACTGAGTCCTGCCCTTGGGTCACACCAACCCCGAGCAGCTCCAGGCTTGGGGAAGAGTGTCTGGAAAGGCCCTGGAGGAGAAGGCCCTGGGGGTGTTGGTTGACAGGGGCTGAACCTGAGCCAGCAGTGGCCCAGGGGGTCAAGAAGGCCCCCAGCACCCTGGCTTGGATCAGCCCTGGGATGGCAGCAGGAGCAGGGCAGGGATCGTCCCCCTGCACTCAGCACCTCCAATCCTGGGGTCAGGGTTGGGCCCCTCACTCCCAGAAGGCCCTGGAGGGGCTGGAGCGCATCCGGAGAAGGGAACGGAGCTGGGGAAGGGTCTGGAGAACAGGGGTTGTGGGAGGGGCTGAGGGCCCTGGGGGGGTTTGGTCTGGAGAAGAGGAGGCTGAGGGGAGACCTCATCCCTGTCCACAACTGCCTGAGAGGAGGCTGTGGGGAGGGGGGGTTGGTCTCTGCTCCCAAGGGACAGGAGATGGGATGAGAGGGAATGGCCTCAAGTTGCCCCAGGGCAGGGTCAGATTGGCCATCAGGAAGGATTCCTTCCTGGAAAGGGTTCTGAGGCCCTGTCAGAGGCTCCCAGGGAGGTGGTGGAGTCCCCATCCCTGGAGGGGTTTAAAAACGCGTGGATGAGTTTCTTAGGGACCTGATTTAGGAAGGGGACAGGGATGGTTGGACTTTATTATCTCAGAGGTGTTTCCCAGCCAGATGATTTTATGACTCCACGTGTCTCTTCCTCCCTGTTCCCATCCCACACGTGGTGCTGAGCCCCCAGGCCTTCCTGCTGAGGTTTGTCCACTCCTGCCCCAGATGTGGGGCCTCTTTTGGGGTGAAACTCTGCCCCTACCTGCAGGGAGAGCTGTTGGTGGCAACCCTGGGGTTGAATTCCCGAACGGAATAGCGGTATGGAAGGGTAGAACTGCAGAATTCCTCAATCCAGCCCCTTTCTACGGGTTGGGAGTGGAAAGGAGCCTGGTTCTGCTGCAGCCCAGAGGCCCTGGTGATGCTCATCCCAACGTGTCACCACCCTGTGGTTGTCTTATCTCTTCCATAAGGAGAGAGGAGCTTCCAGCATCCCCAGAGGAATCTTATGGCGAGGGAAGGGGCTCCACTTGGCCTGGAGCTGCTGTGGAGCTTCCCATAGCCTCCCACTGATGATTCCCATGCTGTGGGGTTGAAGCAAAACATTCCCTCTTGGTCCTGGAGCAGCTTCGGAGCTGGAGTCAGCGGGACGTTTCTGTTCCAGCTGGGATTTGTTGGGCAGTGCTGGATCCCCCTGGATCAGGCATGCTGGACTCCCAGGCCAGGCAGGGCTGGATCCCCCTGGATCAGGCAGTGCTGGATCTCCTGGGTCAGAGAGGGCTGGATCCCCTGAATCAGGGAGGGCTGGATCCCCTGGATCGGGGAGGGCTGGATCCTCTGGGCTGGGCAGTGCTGGATCCCCTGGATCAGGGAGGGCTGGGTCCCCTGGGCCAGGGAATGCTGGATCCCCTGGGTCAGGGAGGGCTGGATCCCCTGGATTGGGCAGTGTTGGATCCCCTGGGCTGGATCCCCCATAGTGGGGAGGTCTGTATCCCCTGGATCAAGGAGGGCTGGATCCCCTGGATCAGGGAATGCTGGATCCCCTGGGCCAGGGAATACTGGATCCCCCATAGTGGGGAGGTCTGTATCCCCTGGATCAGGAAGGGCTGGATCCCCTGGATCAGGGAATGCTGGATCCCCTGGATCAGGGAATGCTGGGAGGGCATCCTCTCGCTGTCATCAGGCCTTCGAGCCGGCAGCAGTCGAGGTCGCTCTGGCGCGACGATTCCACAGCGGGGACGGGAGGGCCTGTGCCCCCACGTCTCCCCCAGCCCTCGCTGCTGCTGCCCTGGCCGGATCCTGATCCCATCTTTTACTCCCTGACTCAGGAGGGAGAAGCAGCCCAGCTCGGTGAGACCCGACGGCAAGGACACCGACGCCACCTTTGGGACGGAGCAGGAGGAGGTGAGAGGGGAGTGGAGCTCTGGGGCTGCGAGGACAGGGGTGGTGGGTTTTGAGGTCCCTTCCACCCCAACCCATTCCATGATGCTAATTTACCATCAACCAGAACCCCCAGATCCCATCCCTGGAGGTGTTCAAGGCCAGGTTGGATGGGGCTTGGAGCCCCCTGATCCAGTGGGAGGTGTCCCTGCCCATGGCAGGGGGGTTGGAACTGGGTGGGCTTTGAGGTCCCTTCCAACCCAACCCAAGCCATTCCATGATTCCATGATTCTAATTTGCCATCAACAAGAACTCCCAGACAACCAGAACTCTGAGGTCCTCAAGTCCACCCATCCCTGTCCACTTCTAAACCAGAGCTCTCTCTACAGTTCCTCTCGCTGGACGACATCAGGGACGGCAGCGAGGAGAACGTGGACCTGAAGAAGGATCATCAACCCAACGTAAGAGCAGCCCTTCTCCCCATTTTTCCATCCATCTCCCCCTTCTCCATCCTTCCCTGTGTCAGGGTTTCCCTGGATGAATCCCACAACGCTGTCCCGTGGTGGGCACCTTCCCCAGGGCTTCTTCTGCCCTCCCACTGTCTTCTCTTTCCAGGCTGTGGACATCGTTCCCTTGACTCCGATGTCTTTGGTCCCTCCAGAAGAGGCTGAGAAGAGGGATAACCCCCTGTTCAGGTGGGAGCTGCTGGAGGATTCACAGTAGGGTTGGGTTCTCCCCGTTCCTTGGCCAAGGAATCTCCTGCTGAAGGACAACCGTGTGGGCACGTGAATCCTGCTGGGAGCTGCCTCTGGGGAAGGCAGGGAGGGACAAGATGGGGCTGTGCTGGGAAAACCAGGCAGGACTTTGGGCTGGAGAGGTTGGGAAAGGCTTTGGGGGCTCCCTGGAGGCAGCTTGGAAACCCCTCTTCCCAGGCATTCCTGTGGGATGGGGCAGAGCCTGGTCTTGGAGCTCCCCTGCTGGGTCTGTTCAGCACTGGGGAGGCCCCACCTCGAGCATTGGGGGCAGTTTGGGGCACCCCAGGATCCAAAGGACATCAAAGCCCTGGAGAGTGTCCAGAGGAGGCCCCAAAGCTGGGGAAGGGTCTGGAGGAGAAATCCCATGAGGAGAGGCTGAAGGCACTGGGTCTGTTCATCTGGAGAAGAGGAGACTGAGGGGGGACCTCAGAGCTGCTTCCTCAGCAGGGGAGGAGGAGGAGCAGGCGCTGAGCTCTTCTCTCTGGTGAGCAAGAACAGGAGCCCAGGGAAGGGCAGGAAGATGGGCCAGGGCAGGGTTGGCTTGGACACCAGGAGAAGGTTCTTCCCCCAGAGCAGAGCAGAGCAGAGCAGAGGGTGGTGGAGCCCTGGAACAGCTCCCCAGGGAAGCAGTCCCAGCCTGACAATATTCCAGCAGGGTTTGTCCAAGGCCCTCAGCCCCACGGGGTGACTGTTGGGGTTGTCCTGTGCAGGGTCAGGAGTTGGACTGGATGGTTCTGGTGGGTCCCTTCCAGCTCAGCTCATTCCATGATTCTCTTCACCCTCAGCCGGAAAGGGGAGCTCTTGGCCAGCCGGAAGGATTTCCGCATGAACACCTGCACTCCTCACGCCACCGGAGCTTTCCTGCTGGAGCTGGCAGGGCTCTCCCCGACCTTCCTGCAGGAGCAGCAGTGCCCGGTGAGCCCTGGCAGAGCCACAGGTATGGGGGTTGGATCACGGAATCACAGGATTGTTTAGTCTGGAAAAGATCTTTAGGAGCACCGAGTCCAACCCTAAATCCAACCCCAATACTCAACCAGGTCTCCGAGCACTACATCCACATGGCTTTGGAACCCCTCCAAGGGTGGGGACTCCACCACCTCCCTGGAAGCCTCTGTCAGGGCCTGGAACTCTTTCCAGGAAGGAATCTTTTCCAATATCCAATCTAAACCTCCTTGGTGCAACTTGAGGCCGTTTCATCTCATCCCATCTCCTGTTCCTTGGGAGAAGAGACCAACCCCCCCTCCCCACAGCCTCCTCTCAGGCAGTTGTGGACAGGGATGAGGTCTCCCCTCAGCCTCCTCTTCTCCAGACCAAACCCCCCAGGTCCCTCAGCCCCTCCCACAGCCCCTGTTCTCCAGCCCCTTCCCCAGCTCCGGTCTCTTCTCCAGACGCGCTCCAGCCCTCCAGGGCCTTCTTGGAGTGAGGGGCCCAACCCTGACCCCAGGACTGGAGGTGCTGAGTGCAGGGGGACGATCCCTGCCCTGCTCCTGCTGCCACCCCAGGGCTGATCCAAGCCAGGGTGCTGGGGGCCTTCTCAGCTCCTTATCCCCACTGGAGTTTCCCAGGATCAGGATGGAGTTTCTTGGGATCAGGGCAATGTGAATCCCAGGGTTTCCCGGGAGTAGAAGGCTGTGAATCCCGGGGTTTCCTGGGAATAGAAGGTTGTGAATCCCAGGGTTTCCTGGAAATATAAGGCTGCAAATCCCAGGGTTTTGCACACCTAGGGCAATGTGAATGCTGGGATTTATTGGGATCAGGGTGATGTGGATCTTGGGTTTTCCTGAGAGTAGAAGGTTGTAAATCCCAGGGTTTCCTCAGATCAGGGTGCTGTGGATCCCGGGGTTTCCTGGGATCGGGGCAATGCAAATCCTGGGGTTTCCTGGGATCAGGGCGCTGTGAATCCTGGGGTTTCCTGGGATCAGGGCGCTGTGAGTCCTGGGGTTTCCTGGGATCGGGGCACTGTGAGTCCCTCCTGCCCCAGGTTCCTGACCTCTCCTTTCCCTCTCCTCGGCAGGAGCACCGTCCTGTGTCCTCGGCTCCAGCAGGGGTCCCGTCCAGGCGCTCAGCTTCTCCGAGGAGGGAGGTGAGCTCTGCGTGGCTGGTGGGTGGAGAGGACTTTGTCCATCCTGGCAGGGCTGTTTGTCCGTCCTGGCAGGGCCCTGTGGGTCTAGGCAGCCGCTGGGATCCAGGATGCTCTTGCTCGCTGCTGCATCCGGGCAGGCTCGGCCTCTCCCGGCCCCTTGGCTTGGCAAGAGCAGCTCCACAGCGGAATTCCACAGAGAATTAGGGCGGAGTTGGGGGGTCTTCTGTGTCCCCAAAGTAAGAAGAGAATCATGGAATGGGTTGGGTTGGAAAGGACCTCAAAGCCCATCCAGTCCCAACCTCCTGCCATGGGCAGGGACACCTCCCACTGGATAAGGGGGCTCCAAGCCCCATCCAACCTGGCCTTGAACACCTCCAGGGATGGAGCAACAGTTCAAACCATTCCATATTCTTCTTCCCCAACATAAGAGGGATATGGAATGAATTCTTAACATAAGAAGTGGATGGAACTGTTGGAGCGGGTCCAGAGGAGGCCACGGAGATGATCCAAGGGCTGGAGCCCCTCTGCTGTGAGGACAGGCTGGGAGAGTTGGGGTTGTTCAGCTGGAGAGGAGAAGGCTCTGGGGAGACCTTAGAGCAGCCTCCCAGGACTGAAAGGGGCTCCAGGAAAGCTGGGGAGGGGCTCTGGATCAGGGAGTGCAGGGATGGGATGAGGGGGAACGGTTTTGAACTGGAAGGGGGAAGATTTCAATTGGACATAGGGATGAAATTCTTCCTGATGAGCGTGGGAAGGCCCTGGTCCAGGTTGCCCAGAGAAGCTGTGGCTGCCCCATCCCTGGAGGTGTTGAAGGCCAGGTTGGATGGGTCTTGGAGCCTCCTGATCCAGTGGGAGGTGTCCCTGTCCATGGCAGGGGGTTGGGTCTGGATGGGCTTGGGGGTCCCTTCCAACCCAACCCATTCCATGGTTCCATGATTCTCACTTGCCGTCAACCAGAACCCCCAGATCCCATCCCTGGGGGTGTTCAAGGCCAGGTTGGATGAGGTTTGGAGTAACCAGTAAGAGATGTCCTTGCCCATGGCAGGGGATGTGGAACTGGATGGGCTTGGAGGTCCTTTCCAACCCAACCCATTCCATGACAGCTTCTCTCACCGTTGCCCATTCCGATGTCCTCCCAGGTGCCACAGAACCCGAGGATGACAACTGCGGAGGGGACATCCCAGAGAACGACGTGGAAATGATTCCAGCTGAAAGGAAACACCTGGAGGCACAGAGGGTAGGGCTGGGCAGGGGTTCTTCTCGGGGGTGGTGCCGCCACTTTGCTCCTTCGCCCGGATCCCGGCTGCAGAACCTCAGTGTCTCCTCCTGCATCTGCCAGAGCGCCGTCCGGGAGAAGGGATACATCCTGCGGGAGCGAGCCCCAGCTGAGGACCCCAATGCCCACATCAAGGTAGGGATGGAGCCAGGGAGTTTCTCCAAGTCCACGTGGGAAGCCCTGGGACATCCCTGCCCTCGGTGCCCCGAGGAGCTCCTCTGGTTCCACCTCTAAGTGCTCCTCTGCCAGGAGGTGCTGGATCCATGGCAAAGCCTCGACCCCTTTGGTGACTCCGAGGAGAAGCCGTTCAAGAAAGGTAATGGAGGTGGAGCTGAGGGACCTGGGGAGGGAGGTTCCTTCCCCATCCCAGACCCTCGGGATTGGTTGGGAGCAGCTTCCCTGCCTGTCCCCAGGGAGACCCTTCCTGCTGCCACACGGCCTGGACGACGTGGTGGGCGGCAAACGGAAGAGGAAAGGTCCCAGGAAGCTCCAGGACTTCGTGAAATGGTTCTCTGCTGCCTGTGAGTACCACGGCCATGGGGTTTCCGGGAGGATCCCTGCTGTGATCCCACCAGGAGTCTTCCCAAGCCCGTCTGGCTGTGGGTGCTGCAGTCCCGACTGGCCGCATTCGGCACCAGATTTGGGTCTCTGCTCTGAGCTTGGTTTTCCTGGAGCTGCCTGGGCATTTATGGAATGGGAATCACCTCCCTTGGCCCAGGATCTTCTCATTCAAGCTTGGGCTCCAAGGGGCAAATGCTTGGAGATGGGAACGGCCAGAGCTCTCCTGTGCCCATTCCCTCGCCGGCTTCTCCGGCTGCTCCTGACTCCAACCCCCTCTGCTTCTCCCAGACAACAACGGCACCGACAGCCGGAAAACCAAGCGGAAAGGGCCGACATTTGCAGGTGAGGGGGGTGTGGTGGGACCTGGTGGGGCAGGTCCTGCACTTGGGTCACACCAACCCCGAGCAGCTCCAGGCTGGGGGAAGAGTGTCTGGAAAAGCCCTGCAGGAGAAGGCCCTGGGGGTGTTGGTTGACAGGGGTTGAACCTGAGCCAGCAGTGGCCCAGGGGACCAAGAAGGCCCCCAGCACCCTGGCTTGGATCAGCCCTGGGGTGGCAGCAGGAGCAGGGCAGGGATCGTCCCCCTGCACTCAGCACCTCCAATCCTGGGGTCAGGGTTGGGCCCCTCACTCCCAGAAGGCCCTGGAGGGGCTGGAGCGCATCCGGAGAAGGGACCGGAGCTGGGGAAGGGTCTGGAGAACAGGGGTTGTGGGAGCGGCTGAGGGCTCTGGGGGGGTTTGGTCTGGAGAAGAGGAGGCTGAGGGGAGACCTCATCCCTGTCCACAACTGCCTGAGAGGAGGCTGTGGTGAGGAGGTTTGGTCTCTTCTCTCAAGGGACAGGAGATGGGATGAGAGGGAATGGCCTCAAGTTGTCCCAGGGCAGGGTCAGATTGGCCCTCAGGAAGGATTCCTTCCTGGAAAGGGTTCTCAGGCCCTGTCAGAGGCTCCCAGGGAGGTGGTGGATTCCCCATCCCTGCAGAGGTTCCAAAGAGGAGTGGATGTTCTTCCTTGGGGACGTGTTCTGCTGATGGACTTGGCAGGGCTGGACCAATGCTTGGCCTCGATGAGCTGGAAGGTCTTTTCCAGCCAAACCCACCCTTGTGGCTTTGCTCTCGGCATTCCCACCTGGAATTCTGGCTCTGCTGGGCTTTAGGGGTTTGGAGGTTGCTTTGCCCGGATTTAGGGGTTTTGCTGGGGTTTTGGGGGGCTTTTCTGGGTGTTTTGGGGGACTTGAGGTGTTTTGCTCTTGCTTTTGGGGGACTGCACTTGCTTTTGGGGGGTTCTGCTGGGATTTAGTGGTTTTGGGGTGGCTTTGCTGGGATTTAGATGTTTTGCTGGGTGTTTTGGGGGAGCTTCTCTTGGTTTTGGGGGACTTTGCTGGAGGTTTTGGGGGACATTACTGGGATTTTGGGAGGAGGGGGGCAGGGTGGACTTTTGGAGGGTGTTGCCGGGATTTGGGTGTTTTGCTGAGGTTTTGGGGGGTCTCTTCTGGTGGTTTCCCCCCTCCCCATCCCTGGGCCCCCCCTTTCCCTGCAGACCTCGAGGTGCTGTACTGGAAGCAGCTTCGGGACCGAGCGGCGGCGCAGAAGAAGCTGCAGAGCCGGGGGGTGAGCGAGGAGTGGAATCTTGGGGGGCACCTGGGGGTTGGGGGGAGGAGGGCGGGGGGGGCTATCCCTGCCTCCCACCCCCCTCCTGCAGACCCTCAGGGCTCTCCTGCCCCAGGTGCCCCCGTGGTCGCTGCTGCCCCCGTGCCAGGAGGAGCCGGAGCTGCCCGAGGAGGAGCGCGAGGCCGAGTGCGGTGACGGAGCCGGTACTGGATCCAATCTCACCCCTTCCCACCCCTTCCCACCCCTTCCCTTCCCTTCCCTTCCCTTCCCTTCCCTTCCCTTCCCTTCCCTTCCCTTCCCTTCCCTTCCCTTCCCTTCCCTTCCCTTCCCTTCCCTTCCCTTCCCTTCCCTTCCCTTCCCTTCCCTTCCCTTCCCTTCCCTTCCCTTCCCTTCCCTTCCCTTCCCTTCCCTTCCCTTCCCTTCCCTTCCCTTCCCTTCCCTTCCCTTCCCTTCCCAGGGGTTCTGTCCCATGATGGGGGTCCCATCCCACAGTGGGGTTCGCATCCTGTCCCATCCCACAGTGGGTGTCCTGTCCCACCCCATCCCGTGGTGTCCAGGGGTTCTGTCCCACCCCACCCTGTCCCACAGTGGGTGTCCTGTCCCCTCAGGTCCCGTGGTGGCCGAGGGGTCCCTGACCACGTCCCCTCTTCCCGCAGATGACTTCGAGGAGTCCGAGGACATCCCGGCCGCGGTCCTGGAGGCACCAGAAGGTGCTGCTGCCCACCCCCCCCTTCCCCAGACATCCCCCTCTGTCCGTCTGTCCTGGGGAGTGTCCCCTGCCCCCAGGTGACCCCCCCCCTGCCCTCCCACAGATCCCAGCACCTTGGCCTCGCTCGGCTACGAGGAGCTGGTGCGCCGCAACGTGGTACGTGGGGAGTGGGGGAGCCCCCTGCGTGTCCCTCATGTCCCTGTCCCACCTCTCCATGTATCCCTGTGTCCCCCCCCCATGTCCCTGCCCCATCCCCCCCAACCCCTCCCCCTCCACTTCCCCATCCTCTCCAGCCCCAAATCCTGCCTGGATTTCCCTGTGCACCCCCAAATTGTCCCCTCCTGGCTGCCCCTCTTACTCTGTCACCCCTCGAGGTGGCAGGAATGACTCTCGGGGGGGTCGGGGGGGGGTCTCACTGCCCTCTCTCCCTCCCTCCCCCCTCTCTTTCCCACAGGAGCTTTTCATGGCTGAATCCCAGAAATACGCTCGGGAGACAGAGCTGTCGCAGCACATTCGCCGCTGGGAGGAGAGGATGGGGCCTCTGCTGCAGGAGCAGGCAGGATTGGGGGGCAGGGGGGCACCCTGCAGCCCCCTCCCCACGCTGAGATCAAAAAGGGGTCCCAAAAGGGGTCCCGGTATCCCCTGCCCCACCCTGAGCTCAGAAGGGGTCCCAGTAGTGGTCTCAGTAGCCCCTGCCCCATGCTGAGCCTGGAGAGGGTCCCGGCAGCCCCTGCCCCACCCTGAGCTCAAAAGGGGTCCTGGAAGGGCTCCCAGTAGCCTCTGCCCCACACTGAGCTCAGAAGGGGTCCCAAAAGTGGTCCCAGTAGGGCTCCCGGCAGCCCCTGCCCCACACTGAGCCTGGAAGGGGTCCTGAAAGGGATCCCAGAAGGGGTCTTGGCAGCTCCTGCCCCACCCTGAGATCAAAAGGGGTCCCAGTAGGGGTCTCAATAGCCCCTGCCCACCA
>JAUMJL010002294.1:0-25177 GCA_033558185.1 Dromococcyx pavoninus | reverse complement strand
CCCCCCAACACTATTGTGAGTCGCGTGCTTGAAAGGCTCCCTCCATCCCCGCTGGGGTTCGGGCACGCGATGCCTCTGCGCGCGGAGAACAGGCGGGAGAGGGGGCAGCGGGCTCGGATTCGGGAGACTGACTCAAGAAATTCGGTAAAACAAGAAGAACCGGAGAGCAAACTGTGGGAGAAAAGAGGGAGTCAGAGTGAGAACACGTTGTAGGGCGGTTATGCGGTGTGGCTGGTGATGCTGTGATCGTAGAGCTGCAGTTATCAGCGTGTTAGCTTTTCAGCTTATTGAAGAATCTTTGTCTTGTTGCCTTAGGGAATTGCATGGAAATTCCCCTTAGATTTCCCATGCCCAGACTATAATGAGAAGGGAAAAAAAAATTGATCGTTAAGTATCCGGGACGTTGTTTTTTTCCAAACTGTCCCTTGTTTCCAACTGTTTCTATCGAGTTCTGATGGAAGGATTCAAAACGTGGCTGTTCCACAAAGGGTAATCATTCGCTCATTCTGTTGTCTGAGCATCAGGGAACATGCAGGGCACCTGCCCAAACAGAAGACACACTCAAACATCCAGGAGATTATGTGGGTTGGTTGCATAACTGCAGTAGGAGAGAAGTTGGGCTCCTAAATAGGTGAGGATAAAGGAGAGGTAATCACTCTTGCACTGTTCCTTCTTCCCGAGATTTAGTGAGACTGCAGAACAAAGTTTCTGAAGAGGACTTTTTTTGTGGTTGGTAAGATAGTTATGCCCTAGTTAGAGTAAGGGTGTTGTTTATATATAACGTGTGGAGTGTGTGTGTTATGTATGCATTTATGTATTTAAAAGCCTGAGAAGGAGGAGAGCATAAGAACAGAGAGCAACATCTGAAAGCAGGCAGGAGTGGGACACAGTAAAACTGGATCAGAAGCGTCAACAGCAATACTGACAGTTGGGCTTGAGAGGCAAACACGAAAAGCAAGAATTACATTACAACACCGTGGGTTTTCAACGAAGTGATTCATGTAGGGTGGGGGGGATTATAGTGTCAAAACAGTTTCGTTTTCCTTTTTCTTGAATAGCAAAATAGAGAAGTTGTACAAATGTCAGATACTTGACAAGATATGGGGGAAGGAATGACAAGGTTGAGGGTGCACGGATAGTGAAGAGAAAGGAAGGGGTGTGAATTTAGAAGTACCAGAACTTGAACACAATTCTGGGTTGCAGACTTGCACGACACGGAGAAAGATGTGTCAATAGGGGAAGGTGGTATGGGGGAAAAGATAAGGAGTTCAGTTGTCTGGTTGTGTTATTGCTGATCTGTTGTCACTATAGCTATGTTTATGTGAAATGGAGAGAGGTGGGGTGAAGTGACAGAATGTGGGAAACACTATTTTAGTAATGAGTGTTCAGTAAATAGTAGTTGGGTTGTGAAACCAATTTAAATTGTTGTGAGGAACAACATAGCTCTGGCTATGAGCATTTGATGACAGTTTTAGGTAGGCTAGATAGTGAGCTTCTGTGTAACTTGTTTGGTCTGGCTGAGTTCTGCTGCATGTGCATAACAGCTAGTGTTTTGCAGGACAAAAGCATTGCTATATCTAGTTTATTGCTTCTCAATTTTACTTACAGCAGATGATTTTCCTTATTGTCATATGTAGAGCAGATCTTTCACTGGGTATTGGTGACACTGTGGCCGTAAAAGGGAAATGGGGTATTTGGTGTCTTCAAGTGAGGGCAGAAGAATGGTCTGGATTTTGGTGTAAGGTATGGAGTCTGTTGCTTCCAGTTGATGGCCATTGAAAGAGAAGCTCATGCTGAACTGCTCTGTTCCTAGATTTCTATGTGACTTTACTGAGGATTGCATAGGTTTGTTTCTTTGGTAATTCATTACTTGTATAGCCAAGAGCTTGTTTTTAAATGTTGTATTTACCTTAATACTATTAATATTTTTTTTCAACGTTACTAGTTACAATTTAGAAAGAGTTGCTTAGTTCTACTTTGGTTATAACTCTTCACATTAAATTTAATTGAAGCAATAAAAGTCAAGTAATATTCTAATCTCTTGCTTAATAACAAGGGGGTTTGTAATTGTGACTGGAAAGTCATAATTTCAGGATTACTCTTAGAAATGTTTAAGAGTCTATGCATGTATTCTCATCTGAAAAGGACCTAGACCACTTAAGGCAATGCAAAGTTTCAGGGTAGTGTGAACATTTGAGGATCTATTGCTGTGTTAAGAGCTCATATACCATTTATTTTTTTAAAGTTTAATAACTTAGAATTTTAGAATCAACTGATTTGAAATGAGGCACTGTGGTTTGACTTACTGTATATTAACCCAATCAAATAGAAATGGAATATATTCTTTAGCAATTTTTGGTTCCTAGAATAATTCTGAATCATTCCCAAAAATAAGCAGGAGAACTTCCACAAACAGTAGTCTGTGTGTTTCAGATCACATGCCAATTATCATAAGTAAATTTGCTTTTTAGGCAGAGGGGTTTTTTTTCTGTTGCAGATGTGTTATCCAGGTGTGGGATCCATATTTTGGTGTAACAGACCGTTTGGGATGGGTAGTTTATTTTAAACCAATTCCTCCCCCCTTTCCAGCCCCTCCAACTGAATAAGAATGAAAAAAGAAAGAAGTAACTGCAAGTTGTGTAAGTGACTTTGATTTTAGTACTTGAGCTCAGAAGAGACCTTGGGAGTTTTGTCACTTTTGTTAACTCCTGCTGAGACAGAAAGGAAGGAGTATGCCATTACATATATAATACTTCTCTAAACAGGGGCAAGGCATGAGCTAAAATCCCTTGCTGATGTGCAGATCTTGTTCCTGGTTCTGTTGGCTCCTCAACTCTGAGGCTGCTGTATGCTTCTTTCTTAGAAGCAGCTAATTTCACTCTCTGTGCTCTTCATTCCCGTAAAGACTGTGCCTCTCTAATATATTTTATTGCTGTTGAGGGGTTGTTACACTGACAGAAACTCATTAGTTGCAGCTTGTTTTTTGTTAAGTGTGTGGTTGAAATCCTCATGGCCACTTGGCTTCCCCCCTCATTTGCTTTCCATTTGGAATGTGTTAGCTTAGTACCCACAGTTAAAATTGCCAGACAAAGTACTTCCAATAAGCTGATTGAATGTTTGTGTTATTGAAATAAAGCTACTCCTAGGGAGAAAGTGTAGTTTACTATTTAGAACACAAAGCTAGAACTCTATGTTAAAACTCAAACATTTAAATTATGCTGGATATCTTGGTAGATCCCAATGAGGAAATGCAGCTTTAATCCTCATTCTGCCTGTATAATTCTCCTCCAGCGTATCTTCTTTCTTGCCTCAGGCATCTGAAGATCATTCAGTGGCGCTATAAGTTCCTAATCTTTTCAAGCTCCTAAAATTTTGCTTCTACCTAAAACTTTTGAACTTTAAAATATGTATTTTCACAGAGGTTAAGGCTTCATTGTGTTTTTTTGTTTTGTTGTTTTTTTTGTTGTGTGTTTATTGTGCCGTAGGAAAATAAATTATGTGGTGCTTTGACAGTCTAGCTTGGGTGTTTCCTGCAAACAGAATGCATATCACAGTGGAATTTTTATATTGTACTGTGTGAGCACAACTTGTGAAGTGCAGAAGATAGAATGTGACAAGGAGATGAGTCTCCCTTCTGAGTTTGTCTGGAGACACAAGTGAGTGCAGTGAAGAAGAAACATGAGGTTGCTGTTGACAGTTGAAATCAGCCGACAGCTTGGGACTTGAATTCTGTTTGCTGAGGGTGCTGAAGTAGGGAAGAGGACTGGTGTGGCTGGTCTTGCTTAACTGGTTGTTGTCTCAGTCGTTTTGTGGCATTTTGAGAGAAGATGAGCTTGGGTGTGTAGGCACAGAAACGGAAAAGAAAAGGCGTGAAAGAGAAATTTGGATTGGACGTAAATGGGGAGAGTAGGGTCATAGAAATTTAACATTATGTTTTGAGGGCAAAGCAGTTAAGAGATAACGTTTCCCTCGCAGTATAAGTATTCTAGTGTTCTGAATTCAAGGGATATTTTCTGCAGAAGATTGAATGTTGGATTATGGGTAGCATACTTAAATAGTCTGCATTATTCAGTCCTCCAACGGGAAATGTGAATAAAACAGCCGAGATGTTATTCAACTTAAAATTTGTTCAATATATAGAAGTAATACAGCGTTTTGTTTCCTTCTGAAGCAGGTCAGGAATGTCCAGACAGCCTGATTGCTGGTCAAAAGTCCAGACAGAATGGCCTGATTTCTGACATTTGTACCTCTTCAGGCAGGGAAATGAATAGTAGATCTTGATGAAACACTTGGTTGATCCCATTCAACATTCAAGGAGCACTTCTTTCCCCATATTCTTCTAGTGGTGCCCAGAATATTAAACTGGAAGAGATTTTTTTTTTGACTCCTGTCTCAGTGCTTTGAATAGTGACTGTGTATATATGTGCCAGTTGTAAGCTATAGCTAGGGGAGTGATGTTATGGAGGTGAGGGGGGCCTGCGGGTGCTGGTTTGTCTGGCCATATTATGGTTAAGGACACTGTATGGTGATGTTATGCAAGCCTCTGTGACACACCGTTCTTCTTGATCTTCAAAACATTACCAGTTCCACAGAATTATAACCAAAGGTATTATTATTTGTTTTTTTTCTCATTGCAGCAGAGTGGCCAAAAACCATGACTGGTCTGCCAAGCACATCAGGAACGACTGCCAGTGTGGTAATTATCCGTGGGTCAAAGATGTATGTTGCTCACGTTGGCGATTCAGGAGTGGTGCTTGGAATCCAGGATGACCCCAAAGATGACTTTGTGAGAGCTGTGGAGGTGACACAGGACCACAAGCCAGAACTTCCAAAAGAAAGGGAGAGAATTGAAGGCCTCGGGGGCAGGTAACTTGCTCTGTGCTTTTTACTTCAGCATTCATCTCTGGGTGCTATTTGTGTCTTTCTGCCTGAACTAGGTTTAAGCTTGCTTGTTGCAGGGTCAAGCAAGTCGGTGAATCTCATAGTCTGTTTATATTCCTTCCTTGTCTGTGCTCTGTTTTTTCTTATATGTAGCTGGTTAGGAATAAGTTATAGCAAGCACTGCTGTGCTTTTTGCTAGTGACTTATGATATAAATAAAGAATTTAAATTTCCTGTTGTGTTCCCAAGCACCTGAGATGTGGTTATGATTCTAAACATTCACTCTAAACTTTGAAAGTGGAGATACTGATATTTGACCTATTTTTCATTAAAATCTGAGGAATCTAAGGGGGAGAAAAATTGCCTTTCAGTATGGATAACGATAAGAGCTTTGGAATATCTGTTTTGTCGAATGGGAAGCACAGCAGTTTTGATACAAAATACTCTGTAATTTCTCATGCATTTTGCATTGTTCCTGAGGTGACAATGGCAGCTGTTGAGTGGGCTCTTCAAAGGTTCGATTTAAGGAGCATTAAAAAAAAAAATCTTAGATTTGAAACCAGATACTGTGTTTATTAACTGTTAGAATACCACATTTTAACGTCTACCTTTAGTAATTTCCTCACTGTCAGGAGCTGGCACATGTTAGAATGGCTCTGAGTTGTGGTTATTGCGTGTTCCCTGTGACTGAGAAGGAAAGCAGGCAGGTTTGTCAGATGGCACTAATGTTTTAAGACAAAGCTCAGGGCTCACATTTGGCATAGCTTCCCGGGAGCGCTCTGTTCTTTCGTTCTACAGTACCGCACCAGATGGATGGGCACAGTTTCCTTCTATGAGCAGTTGACAAGCAGAGATCACTGAAGGTTTTCTTGTTGACATCATTTGAGAGCTCTGTCAGCTCATTAACCCTCAGACTGTTTCATCTCTAGCAGGTGGAAGTTGGTCAGTTGGTGGTGTTAGGGATGGCAGCTTTTCAGAAAGGGTAACTTGCAGTTGTGCTTGGTCAGTACTTGTAAATGTATAGGTTTCCAAGTTGTGTATCTTGGAGATTGAATGCTTCAAAGAAGCACTCCCTGGAACTTTGTATCAACAGGAATGGATATTTAAAAAAAAAAAATACTTGTGCTCTTTCCTTTTTTCCCTCTTGTAGGCTATTGTGAGGCAAATGGTAGGAGTGAGGTGGAACTATGCAACCATGCTTATTAATGTCTTTTTTTTTTAAGAGCTAATTGGGTAAAGTTTATGGGAGAGCATAATTGAATCTTTCAGTAAAAATCATATTTTCCTAGTAACAGTCTCTGAGTGTGGGATGAGTTCTCCTTTCAGATAATTGGTAAAGTTAGCTTTGTGTGGTCATTAGTTGTACAAGTGGGTGAGATTGATATTTAGGATGTGGTGTTCGTGACTTTGCACAAGAAAGGATGGAGCTAAACATGCCCTTGTTGTTAAGATCTTTGAAGTATCAGAAAGTGCATCTTGAAAAGCTTCAGTATGAGGAATCTTGAGGCTGTTCCAGAGCTGCTCAGTTTGTAATTACCAGTGGCTGTTCCTTGGATAAAAGCTGGCTTTTAAGTATCTAGTTCGTAACTTGGTTGGGACCAAGCTTTGGTGGTTCCTTGATCCGTTGCCTTTTCTTTCTTGATGACTCATATTCTCTGGTCTTAATTCTTCCCTGCCTGTTAACAGCTGCCCCATGTGCTTGCCCTGTAGCTTCTCTTTTGACCTTTCTAGTGCCATCTGGGGGAACTAAACCAGTGCTTGGTGCCTTAGAGCAGGTGTTAATATTCAAATTAATATTCAAACAGCAGAGCTGTTTCTTCCTGTCTCCTGCTCTCAGCAAATAGCAACTATTGAACAGTTGCTCTTTTCTGGTTTTTTGACTGTACTGCATTGCCCTTTACTGCCAGACTTTGGCAGATGGAGAAAAGCTGAAGGAGGAGCTGCATGATATTTCCACTGGAGTGAGTTGATGCTGATGGTCTTCATCTGAGGAAAGCAAATTCAGTTTTAAATTCTGTTTCAGATAAAAAGCTACTCTTACATCTGGTGGTTACAGCCAGCCAGAATTTCTCCCAGGTCTTTGTTCTCCTGCTTTTTGTTTTCTTATGCCCTTTATCTCTTACTTTCCCTTTTGGCTTAATATGGAATGTAACTGCCTAAGTGATACTGTGTGTTTTTGAAATATTTGATTATGCTGTGGACTTCCCTGAGGGTACTGTCTTTATTGACTCCTATTTATCTATTTAACTGGTTTTGTGTTATTGAAACTAACTTTTATACTTTCTTCTCTATTCCTCTTTAACCTCTGCCTCTTTTTGATGGTTTTAGTGTGATCAACAAGTCTGGTGTGAATCGTGTTGTTTGGAAGAGACCTCGACTGACTCACAATGGCCCTGTGCGCCGCAGCACCGTCATTGACCAGATTCCATTCCTGGCAGTTGCTAGAGCGCTTGGTAAGTCGTGTTTGGAAAGTGAGACACCACTGCGTAGAGGCCACTAGAATGGAATTATACTCTCCTTTGACAGAACGTACAGTTTAGAGGGGATTCACTCACTTGCCTTGTTGCAAGGCCTTCTGAAAATACTTTTTAAAGTGTTTTTATTACAAAATGGATTTCATTTTTCAAATAAAGCTGTAGGAGGTGTCATTGATGAGTGAAGGACTTGCCCTGCAACATGCAGGATTTTCCATGTCAGTCTTATGCGGATGGTACTTCCTTTCTGTTGCAAATGAAAATGCAAAAAACAGTGCGTGTGTCCAAGATGGAGAGCTCATTTGTCTTTTGCTTGCTAAAATAAAAGGGCTGTGATTTTTGACTGAGTGGTGGTGGTAAGAGTAAGTTTTGCTGCATGGCATATGAATTCCTTTGGTCTTCCTTTTGTAGTGAATCTGCTTCTTTCAAGACAGTGTACAATAAATGGAGGGGTGAAAGTCAATGTGTTTTATCCATAACTTGACTTTGCCTAGAATATTAGTAATGGGAAACTGTCTTTGAGGAACTCTTATTCAGAGGACAAAAAGACATTACTGTACCTAGCAGACTTATTATCAATAGTCTTTTGGAAGTACTTCATAACTTGCCCATGGGTGTTAGTGTTTTCTGGTCGGGTTTTTTCCTTAAATTTCACTGCAGAATTACAATCATCTTGGTTCATTTTGTTTCCTTTATTCCTCTTTTTTGATCCAGTGAAGAATTCTCTATCCAGATACACCCAGTACAGATTTGATTTTATGGAAATGTGGTATCATATTTTTACCTGTGAAAACTGTCCTGTGACTTAATTTCTTCTTGGCAAGCTTTACAGTGTTGTCAGTGTTCCTAGATCAGCTGGCAGTGTGTCGTGGGGACAGTCTGTTCCTGGGACTGTGGTCGTCTTGATGATTGCATAGCGTTACTGTGTCTCATTTCAAAGGCTGTGCTGTCTGTTTCACATGGGTTTATCCAGTGTTTTGTAGTGATAACTGACATGGTAAAAGAGGGCTGGATATCAAGGCAGGAGTCGGAGGTGGCTCAATGGTGATCTTTTAATAAAAATAAAATTTTAGTTTTATGGACATTTTTCTCTATCTTCCAAGTCTTTATTGCTGTCACGTTTTAGGCAAAATAAATGCTTATTTTATGATTAGTCAAAGTGACTCGAGAGTCTGTGTGTAAATCCTTTAAAGTTAAAAGATTACTAGCAGAGATCTTCTTCCATTGAGCGATGTATCTTTTTCTTCTTTTCTGCAGGAGAGGACCTGTTCCTCGCAGATTACAAAAAGTGTATGCTTAATTTTGATGACTCTCATTCCTGTGATTGCGAGTTTGTTATTTGTCTAAATAGCTTGATGACTTTTGGTCTGATTCCTCTCAGGGGTTGAACATAAGGATGTAGCTGGGTTTTGTGTGCAGAAGGGAATTCAAGGAATGATGCATCTGTTAGCCCTCTATTACATTCTTTCCCATTATGTAGATGAAGAGGGTTACTGGAGAGTTTCAGGACTGAGAAATGAGAACACCTATCTTTTTAACAATTCTTGGTTTCAAAAGTTCACAGATTGAAAAAGTTTAGAGGGCTTTGGCATCTTCAAATTACAGAGAAACAGATTGACAGTGTGACAGCGTGTTGGTGTTTGCTTGCTCAAGGAGCCTCCGTAGCCTCTTCACGTCCCCTTCTGAGGAGGTATGACAAACCTCCTGGAAAAGGGAACACAGCTGCTTCGCTCTGTAGGACCCAGATGGTGCACAGACGCTCACAGTTTGGAAACAGTATTTCACTTCATTCTGAGGCCAGTGTGTCCCTTACTCCGCTTACAAAAGACCTACTGCGACTAAAGCCATTTGCATTTGTGCTGTTGAGGCCTTCTCAACCTCTTGGCTGGCACCCAGGTTGCTACCCCGGTTGTTGGCACGGCACTGCTGCACTGCAGCCTCTCCAAGTGGAGTGGTAACTGCGTAGACGTATACCAGTTACCAATACTCCAGTCGATCCCACTCAGATCTAGCACAGGGATTCTTTTTGCTAAGTTCAAACTCATTTGTCACTATTGATAGAAATGCCGTACAGATCCCAAACTGGACAATAATTTTGAGTAGAAGAGCAAGAATCTCTTGATTCTCTGCTCTGCGCCCTGGAGAGAAATGTAGAGTTCTGAGTTTACTGTCTTCAAAGTGGGAAGATTGCCTGACTGGAACATATTTGTAAAGTTTGTGTTTGTCTTACAACACTTTAGGACTGGACGAGGGATGAAACTACATCAAGATATTTTGAAGTCTAGCACTCATTGTAAGGAACACAGCAGAGGTTTTAGAAATAGGAATAAAACACTGTCGAAAGGTATTGCATTGGTGAAATATTTGGACAGCAGAAAGAATACCTGTGCAAGAGAAAAATCCTTCTGGTCAGATTAGTTCTGTTGACATTCCCTTTGCTGTTTTGATTGTTCACAATGTCCTGCACTGAAATAAGCATTTGTGGTATGCACTTTTTATTGCCGCTGCTTCTCACAACAGTAGTGACTGCATTTAAGTAATGTTTAATTTATTTATAGCCCCATAACAAGTCAGAAGTACTTAGGCTCCGTACTGTCTGCGTAAAGTATCTGTATGCTGCTTTTACTGCATACAGGTTTTTAGTCTTCTAGTGACATATTTTAAACTGTAGCAGTGTTCTGCATTTTAAGCATATCTACTTCTGCAGATCTTTTCTGGGGAATGGAGACATCTTTCTTGATACCAGTTTCCCTTGTACTAGGTATTTCTGAATCCTTCAGTCTCAGAATCGTTTGCCTCAGGACTTGCTGCCCATTATAATCGGAAGAAAGTTTTATTTCCTTAGAGTGCTATCATTTGATTAAGTTTCCTGGCACCCATAATTTGGTGCTAACTGTCCTGTGTTATATGCCTGTCCCTAAACCACGTGTGAGGTGACTCCAGTTACTTGGATCCTATTGTGTAAGGCCAGGCTAGGGGAGCAGATTGCTGCATCCCATAGAGCAGATGCTCAGGGGCAGCAAGGCATCTTGTAACTTGCTTGTGTGTTTTGAAGAGTCTGTGTGTGTCATTGCATCATGCATTAGTTATTGTCTCCCTGTGGAGAGAGTCACTCCATGTGGCACCCAGGAGGGTGTTGTAGGCTCCCATGGGTGTGCTTATGTGTGCGTGTCTTGGAAGTAACTTGCTCTGTGTATGTGTAATGTAATAGCCAGATGCATGCTAGCAGAAAAGTTACGTTTCAGCTATAAAATCTGTCTAAATAAATTAATTTGGACCTGTTTCTGGGATGATAAACACAAGGCTGTAAGTGTACAAGATGGTGTGTGTGTTTTGTTCCCATGTGTTGAACCGGTTGTGGAAATACGGAGAGTTTTGATCTTTAAAACCAATTTTGAAGTAAAATCTGGCCGTGTGTGCAGCTTTCAAAGATGGTGCACAAAGTAAGGGAAGTTGGATCATAAGGGAATGCCTTACAGTATTGTAGTTGTTTGTGCTGTGGGTTTTTTTCATTAATTAAATGTGAACCAAGAACCCATTAATTAAACCACTCATTCACGTGGCAGCATGAAGTATTTTTTTCCTGTTTTCAAGTAGGAATAGAATAGCCTCACCCCTGTGTTATAGGTGGAGTGGCCTCCACTGTACAAGTTTGACTTTAAAGAACATTAATTTCCTGCTGACCCTTACAAATTTATGTACATGAGCAGTGAATGCTGGATGTATGGGTACTACAAGAATGTTAGGTCTGGCAGGGATGGGTGCCACAATTGTTTTGTGAAGCTCTCTGAACATGCCTACCCTAGAGAAGAGGGTCGAAGTAGATTCCTGTATAAGGGTTTAGGGCTTTTTCCCACTTTTCTCCTAAAGGTAGATTGACCAGTGCATTTGTCTGTTTTGCATTTGTCTTGAGCTGAGCAAATGCTGTCTAGGATTGCCATTTGAAGCTTGAAATTCCACCTTAGGGTTCAGTTAAAGGATTTAATGCAAGGTTAGAAATTGTAAGTAGTTTTCTGCATGGCGGTTTAGCTCTTCACCTCTACTTTTGCAGGCTTTTCTCACACTCTGTGCTCTGGCACAGCCCTGGACAGAGAACTTTTTTCCTCTCTTGCCTGTGATTTTGTTAACATACAAGCAGAGTTGAGCAATCATGGTGAAGACTGCCTTATGAGCAGCTTCTAATTCACCATTCATTTTAAATGCAATTATTTGTTTAATTTGCTGTAGAAATACTGTTCTTTTGCCTGTGTTTTTCCTTCTCTAGATGACATTGAGGGTGGCATTCTTTTAATAGGTTTCTGTGACTGCATGTAAAAGAAGGTCCTAAAAAAGTCCTAAATGAGTAGTGAAGGTTTTAAATCTCAGGCGCTTCTGTGTGACTTTCCTGCTTGCTGCTACCTTCAGTTTTGTCCCTGTTCCTCAGATTGTAATCATTCCTGGGCTATGTGAATAGGACATTGCATAGAGTTCATCTTCAGGCTGCTGTGGAGATGCCCTCTTGTGGCTCTAGGACTCGGCTGCCAGGAGTTCTGGTAGAAGTGTGTTCCACCCGAGCTCAACCTGAACGATTTTCAGTGGTTGCTGTCTGCCTCCTCGCTGAGAGTTGTCTCACTTCTAGCGGCACTGCCTCAGTGACAAGGAATAAAGGAAGTTCTGCAAGTCCTCTCTTTGTACTAACAGACCTTTTAGATAAAACTTCTTTAAAAAGATCTGGGATTAATCAAACTGTGTTTTTGTTTTGGACTGACTTATAAAAGTAAACTTTTCTTTCCTCTATTAAAACCAAAAGATATTTTTATATTCAAAAGAGTGTGCTCCAGAAACATAAAGGAAAGCCTTGATTTATGTGACTTCTGGACATATTTTTGCTATAAGGCAGCTTGAGGATTAATCCAACCCAGTCTGCTTATTGAATGTGTATTTTTATTTGCGACTTCAATTACTTTCCTGGCAGCAGTTTTTTTATTGTGTTTTAAAAGGTAATAGTAAGCAGATAAGATGGACTGAATATTTTGATATATTCTTACAGGTAGCTAAATCAGATTCCTGTTCCTTTAGTATACAATTTAAAACGTATTTCTCATTTTGTAGGATGCCATGTAACTTTTGTATAGCTCAGTATATTTTTCTGGTTTGAGTCACGGCTAAGAAACAGGTATGATTTTTCTGGAAGATATGGAGGGAATTATATTAATACCATTTGTTTGGTTTGGAAAAGAAATATGCAATCCTCACCCCAGAAGAAGTATCTTGTCTGTAAGTTTTTAGAAAAAAAGGTTGTTAAGTTTGTAAGTGTTTGGGTTTTAAGTTGGAACAAAAATAGTTTGGCTGACAAAGTGGAAGTCTGGGAGCCTGGCATTCCAGTTCTGTAACATTAGCCTTTGGCATATCGCATCATCTTGCTATCTTGCCTTCCCTGTCTGCTGAAGGGTCACTTGTCTGTCCCCTTGCTTAGGGACAGAATTAAAGATTTCTGAGCACTTCAGTACATGTGGAAAAAAGTGTATTCTGCATTCTGGCTTACTTCCCTCTCTGTTCTCTCTTGTGAGAGTTGTGACAGAGGGTGCCATATAAAGTGACTCTTTCTGAGTTTGTCATACATTCCTCAGCTGCTGTGGGTGCTGTGCTTTCCAGCTGGCCAGAGAACTATGTGCAGCTGACATCAGTATCAATGTTCTGTCTGTGCAGCAGCTCTAAAAAGCATCGACTTCATCTGTGGTGCTCTGCCCTTTAGAAAACTTAGTAAGTAAAAAAGAAAAGCAATACCTCGCCTTAGTGACATGGATTTGCCTTTCCTGGCTTGGATCTGAAGGATCTGCGAGAATGATTCTTCAAGTGAAGTTCTCTTCACGTAATTCTGTTCTACCGAGGATCACTTGCTTGCTTATCAGTCTGACTCGGTAGGTTTATGGGAGTCGACTGATGAGAGACTGACACTGAAGGCAGTTTCCCCACTCTGCTGGGCAATTGTACTACTGCTTTTTTTTCCTCCTAGACTGAGGAAGGAAGAATATGGTTTTTTCTATCTGTCTCAGGCTTCAAATATACTTACAGAGTAAAAGCTTTATTTTATTTCAGTTTGACATCTAGAGCTCTGTTGAGCTTTCAGGAGCTCCAGGCTTGGCTGGACTTGGTCAGCCAATACCTGATGGGGCTTTAATGCCGTTCCATCGCACAACAGGTACATAAGTTGTGATTTCCTAGAGATTTTGGAGCATGAATAGATGATGAGTACAGTTGAATTTAAACCTTGTGGAGATTCAGTTCTCATTGTGTGTGTACAAAAAACTTGGAATGATGTTTGGCAGAGGTGATGCTACAGAGATTATTTGAACGAGTACATTTTGCCAAAAAAAAAGCATGTTTAATAAATAGACTAGTTCAAAGACTAAATTTATCTCCTCTTCACTATTTGCTTTCAGAGAAAATAACTTTCCTCTTGTGGTACGTAATTTTCTTTCTTTCTGCCCTACCCCATGGCTGTAGAGGTGTGGTTTTGTTGCAGATTTGCGCATAGATTTGCCCAAAGATGTTATCATTTAGCCTGGCAGCCATTTGAACTCGAATCGTGGCATGCCAGCTATTAATTCCTGTGCCAAGCCCACTCCTCAGTGTGTAGTTGTGCTGTGGCCTTCAGAAGGACGGCACATTGCAGAGGAGACACTGAGCTTAGAAGGTGTTCAGTGGCAGCTCAGAAGGCTGGGCTTCTGGTTAGGGGCTTGGCCTGTGTTTTGTGAGGTGTGAATTCATCGTGTGTGTTCCCAGGATCTCTGTATGCCCCTCAGCAAGTTTATAATCCCCTTTATAACCAACGTCCCCTTAACAACCAACGTGATATTCCCTATTGTCCCCATGAGGAGCCGTCTTTCTTTTGGAGAAAGATTCTGTGAAGTCAATGCAGTTATTATTCAGCTGCTTTCTCAGGAAGAGCAGCAGATGGGCACAATGACATGTATGTAGATGAACCAAAATTAAATAGCATCAGGTTATTTTTATCACACAGCACAGGATTTTTAATTAAAAAAAAATTCAGCTAATAACATTTCTCATCTCTCCTAAATGTCTGGGAAAAAAATAGCAAATACAAGCATAAAAATATTGTGCGTGTAGGAAATTGCTCCCAGTGATTCCAAGATCTGCTCGTTGTAGGCTCACAAGCTGTTGTTTATTTTACCTGGTTTGTCTGTGACAGACGTGACGTGCGGAATTCTCAATGTGTGAAGACTTCCGTGGCAAACCATGTACAATAATTGCTGTGCTGGAGCTCAGCTCCCTGTTACAGTATTTATTTTGATCTCATTGCCAGCTGGCGTGCTTTGTTGTGAGTCTGTGGAGAGAAAGTGCACCTCTGTACCAGCAGACTTGGCTTTCAATTAGTGCTTATTAGAAGCATGTGTGTGTTTGTGGCTGTGAGGAAGGTGAATTGGTGCTTTAATGAGGATGGACCATCCATGCTTGCTATGGTGAAGTGGAGTAATCCAGTTGAAGTATTGCCTTTCCTGGTTCTGGAGAAGTCTTTTTAACCAATTGATAGCTTTAAGGCAGAGCTAATGGAAGGAAGTAGGAAGACAAAAGCTTATTTATTATCTGGCAAAGTGTAGTGATGGATGCTGAAGGAGGCTAGAGATGCTTTCTGAAGCTGGTGAAAAGCAAAGAAAAAAACCTTACAAAACCTTACTCCTAAACTGAGTTCTTGAGCTTTTGTATGCTTTTCAATGCTGACATTTTAATTAACTTCTGCTTTTAAATCCATGTGTTCTGCACAGAAAACTCTAGCCAGTACTTGAAAATAATAATCTTACTTTATGTGGCTTATCACTGCAGGAAACTCTTTGTGAGTGTTAAAAAAAAATAGAGGAGGTGTTAGTGCAGTGTAATACCATACCTGCTTTAAAGGCTCAAGCCTCAAAAAAGCTATTATTTTCTCAAATACACCTGATGAATGACAGAGAAATTAATTGTTATGGAAATGCATTTTTCTGTTGAAGAGGCTTTTACTGGAGGATGGTTTGGAGGGAGCGCTCGGACCAGTTGATTCGAATGTGTCATTCAGATTCAGTTCTTCAAGCCATTGGTACTGGTGAGGTGACCCCAAACTATTTAAAAATAGAAAGGTTCCCTGTGTGAAGCCTTCCGAGGGAGAGGCTGTTGCTCTCATTTGCTGCTTTCCTGCTGGAGCCCAAGCACTACTCATATTCCAGTGGCTTCTTTCCAACTCCAGAATTTGGCACATAGTGTTCAGCTAGAAGGACACTAGCACAGCTAATGTGTGGCTTTGGAAGGGATGCTGAGGCAGGAGGAGGAGTGAGGAGAAGAAATTAATAGGGGACAGGCTACAGTCTCCTCCTTTTGCCCTCTTCCTTCATTTCTGCTCTGTGGCAAAATGTGGAAAGGTGGGGTTTTTAGTTTGGGTTTTGTTTTTTTTTTCCTTCTATGAGCAAGACTTGTTAGGGTGTGCAGGGCAGCACCATCCTGGTTGAAGTTTAATGCTGTGTGAGAAGTTGGGGAGGAAAAAGACGTGCTGTGACCTCTCCTTGCCCAGACCCAGGCTGGTTCTGTAAACCATTCTGTGGTGCCCTGTGCAAGAGGTCAGGATTTTGTCACCAGTATTTAAACTGTAGCAGTAACTGGGCAGGCAGACTTCTGCAAGCTTGATGTGGGTTCAACCAAGTAAGGTTTTTACTGCTATTTAAGGAGAATTTTAGTTATTCAGGTAGGTTGTAGGATGGATATGGGGGTTTTGCTGTTTTCTGGGTATCAGTCTGTTCTATTATCTTTTTCTGATGATATTAATTTTAAGAGAATAGAAGACCCCTATAAACATGGGTTGGTTTGAATGTGTTTTTATTTAAATTGCTCCATATTAATAAATGTGATTGGAAAGTGGCAGCAGCAGAGCAATAGTTATGCTGAAGTTACTTTGTGTTACTATTAGTAACTTGAGACTGGTGGCAGTTGTTTTCTTAGGAATATTTGTCTGTAATTTCCAAGATTCCTATTTTTCTGTGTAATGTAACAATTAAAAAATGTTTTCTTCTTCACTAGGTGATCTTTGGAGCTACGACTTCTACAGTGGTGAATTTGTCGTATCTCCTGAACCTGACACTAGTGTGCACACAATTGATCCTCAGAAGCACAAATATATTATCCTTGGCAGTGATGGACTGTGGAACATGATCCCACCTCAAGATGCCATCTCCATGTGCCAGGATCATGAAGAGAAAAAATGCTTCATGGTGAGAGCAGTGGCTCCAAGTCACTGTGGAAATGGAATACTTGTTTGCTCTAAAAATTGCGTAGTGTGACGTATAAGAAAGAACCTGACCTAGTTGCTTTCTTTGTTTGTCCCTTTCTTCTAACACAAAGGGAGAGCACCAACAATCTTGTGCCAAAATGTTGGTGAACAGAGCGCTGGGACGGTGGAGGCAACGCATGCTCCGTGCAGATAACACTAGTGCCATCGTAATCTGCATCTCACCGTTGCAGGACAGCAAAAGCAACTTGGAAAGTGAGGAAGAATTGTATATCAACTTGGCAGAGAGTCCCTGCTATAGCAGCCCTGATACGAGTTGCATGACACCTTCCCGCTGCTGTACTCCACCTGTCAAGGTAACAGGGTTTTTTGATGTTCTGAGTGTTCCATTTTTGAGCGTGGTGCCCACTAAATCTGTATCCGTCTCCCTTTGCTCCCCCTAGTAGTAATTTCTTTTTATGCAGCTGATGGTGATGTGTATGACCAGGCCATTGCCAGTGATTGAAATAATACTTTCAGAAACTACTGGCCTGTCAACTTCAACCCCTGTTTAGAGTTGCTGTGAGTGTGTTTAACTGCAGGGGACTGGGCAGTGTGCATGGACAGGTAATACAGTGCAGTAGTAGGGCAGTAACTCGACAGCAATCATGGCTGCGTCCCCAGTACTTCCATGGGAAAAGCTTAGGAAAACAGACCAACTTTAACAAAGTTTCTTGAAAGACTGGCACACCGAGGGCAGAGTACTGAAGTGTGAACTTTTCAGAATTTCTGAATTTAGGGATACAGTGCTTCCGTAACTCTTAAACCTCTGATCACTTATTAGTAATTGTTGATCTGTGTTCCCTCCTTGGTGATTACTGTACCTTCATGCATATAGTTCAGACACCTTCAAATGCACTGTTGGTTAAAAGTAAGTTTTCCAGGATTGCCCATACAATCAGAAGTCACCTGCAAGAGAGAAATCAGACTGGGTGGGCATGGCGTGGTTTGGTTTGGGTTTGTTTGGCTGTGGCAGTGTTTGGTTTTTTTTAAGGTAACCTATGGTTCATATATTCAAATACACATTACTGTAAAGAATGTTTTCTTTCTGGATTGGGAGATCTGATTATCTTCCTCTGGTAGATTTATTGTTCTTTGTTAAGAGGAAAAGACATTATAGTACCAGGTCTTTCTTTAGGTTAGAAGTTTTAACCACTAACACAAAGCAGAGCTTTCAGAAGCTTTTTTTTTTTTGTCTGAGAAACTGGAGTACAGTTATGAGTGGATGCTTGTTTCAGTAATTACCAGCTGCTCCTGATTTAAGTAACTGTCCTTTGATGTTTTGCAGTATCTTTGAATAACTGTCCTTTGGGTAAAGTAAAAAGCAAGCAAAAATTAGAAAGGGAGTCCTTACCATTCCCTGGGTAGAAGCAAGTTGTTAATAAAAATGGCAAGCTCAGCCTTTCTGTCTCCTTCCCATCCAACCAGGATAGCAAAATACATAAAAAGAGCTTAAAATCTAGCAAAACCTTGAGTGGAAAAAGAATTATTTGAATTCTAGATACTGCTAAACTTTTTAAGTTGTACCATATGTGTTGTGTGTGATCTGTTATCAGTCCTCACTGAATAAATGTTGTACTATGTTGACTGCAAAATATCCAGGCAGTAGCATTTCTGGAGAAGGACTTGGTGGAAAAAAAAAGTATATATGTTTTACTTTAAGATTCTCCTTCCCCATCTAAATAGTTTTGGTGGACTGCGATGTGTGAATCGAGATAAACTGCAGCAGGGGGTGACAGAGTGAAGACAGAACTTTAGACAATTACAAGTCTGGTGTTTGCCATGTAGATAAGGCCTTATTCTATTTTTTTGCTTAATATGTAAAAAACAAAAGAAAATTTTGACTGCCTACAGATCTTCATTGATAATGTATGTATAAATTAGTTTTAATGCCAAAATGTTTCTCCTTTTGGATTAAAATAGAATTGATGTTTCCAGTTGAAAAACACAGATTCAATTTTATAGTACTTGTTTTTTAGTAAAAATAATATTAAGGCAATACAGGTGTCTGCTTTAATAACAAGTATTCAATTGTCCTCACATAGCGCCTGCAAGTGTTGGAAGACAAGAAGTGTGAGAAAGAACCTGGAAAGAAAAGAGGCAGGAAAAGAACATTGTACTGTCAGAATAATTTTGAGTTGCTTCAGAAGAAAATTCACTTCTCCAGGCATATGACAATAAATTAAATGTTTTGTTTGTGTCTCCATTGATGGATTTTTGCTAAGCAAGAACTTTGTGTAGTTACCTGTAGGTATGTTTGATAACTACACCGCCCTGAGTAATGTTGTTTTTCACAGTGCAGAGTGGTTTATGAGTTAGGTAAGAGCCACAGTGGAAGGCAAACCATTCTGCCATACACTTTGGTTATGCAATGGCCGGACTGCAGGCTTTTCATTTGCATACCAACCTGATGTCATAGGAGCCTTCTGGGTAAAATCCAGGGCATGCAGAAGAATGGTTGTGGCTGGAAACAAGTTTCAAACATTAAATTGAGCAGACCAAGTAATGCTGCCAGAGCTGCTTGGTGTGTGTCAGCTTGCTTTCTTGTGAGTTCTGCAAGCACTGAGGTGAGGAAAAACCTTTAAAACACCAACCATAAAATCATAGAATCTTCTGGTTGGAAGAGACCTCTAAGATCATTAAGTCCAACTGCACCCATTATCTGCTAAACCACGTCCCTCAAAAACTCATCTATGCTTTTTTAAAACCTCCAGGTATGGTGATTCAGCCACCTCCCTGGGCAGCTTGTTCCAGTGCCTGACCACCCTTTCAGTAAAGAAATTCTTCCTAATATCTAGTCTGAAAGACCATAAAGGTCTTCCTTCTTGGCTTGCTGTGTGTAGGGCAATATTATCTAAATGGTTTTATCTACACATGAGGAGCAGAGTGGAGCAGAAAACCAAATCTAGATACTAGAAACAATTTGATTATAGAATCATAGAATTATCTGGGTTGGAAGAGACCTCCAAGATCATCAAGTCCAACCCTTAATCCAACACTATCATGATTACTAGATAATGGCACTAAGTGCCACATCCAGTCTTATTTTAAAAACCTCCAGGGATGGTGAATCCACCCCCTCTCTGGGCAGGCCATTCCAATGCCTCATTCTGTGAAGAATTTTTTCTGATATCCATCCTAAATCTTCCCTGGCAGAGTCTAAGCTCGTGCCCTCTTGTTCTGTTATTTTCAGTTTTGAAGTGCATTCTATTAAATCTTAGCAACAGATGTTCCAGAACTGCTGAGGAGTTATGAATCTCTCTTTTAAGGTGAACTGACATTTGTCTGGGTTGTGACTTCAAATGCATCTGTTTATTCATGTGAGATGTTATATTGGCTTACTCTGATTGAGCTGTGTTTGAGTTTTCAGCATATTATTTTCTTAAAAGACATTTGCCTCACATTGATGGTATGTAGAGTAATGTGGCCTTGAAATTTGCTTTTGAAGGACTCGCTGAGTAACGAGGGATTTCTTCACAATTAAATCTTTAATAAGGTCATAATTCATATCTTCAGGGCACTGCACAAATACTCATCTTCGTAATCCCCTTGTGGATAGCGAGAACAAGTATTGTCCCCATTTTCCTGTTGGTAAAACTTGAGAATGAGGGAAAACCACCAAAGTCTGCAGATGGAATGAGCAGCTGAAGGTAGGGTTCAAGTTCAGAAAGTGCCTGGTTCTCAGGACATCATATTACACAGCCTGTCTTCAACACAGAGCAACTGCTTCAGGGAGAGTGGATAGGTGTGCCATGAGGAATGGAGTTACTTTCTTTCCAAGTTACAGAGCATAAAACTAGGCAATAAAATGTGTTACATTGCATAGCAAATGGTAAATGTTTTTAGAATAGCTTTATTCCATGCCCTACCTTTCTGTATGCGGTTAGGATGAAGAGCTTGTCAGCCTCACTGATGATCTCCTTATGCAGTAACAAAGAATTCTAAATGTAACGGAAGTCAAAAGACTTTTTCTACTCTTTGCCCTATTGTGCTTGACCCTCTGATGATGCATAAAACCTCCAGAGGCAGTATAGGTGCGTGGATCACAGTGTCTGAGGGAGGGAAGTCATGTCTGTGTGCTGGAAAACACTACGAATGAAAATCGTAGGACAGATTGCAGGCACTGCCTTCTGCGTGGCTTGCTGAATAAACAGCAGATGCACACGGATTCCTCAGCATTTTACAGCAGCAAAAAGGAAGGTAGGCAGGCTGAGTAAGCCTGAGCAGCCTGCTGAATGAAAAGATCATGAGTCTGCCATTAGGAGACTGAAATTGACTGAGATTGAAATGTGTGCACCAACTTCATAAAAGCATTTGAAGTACCGAGTTCAGATCCGCAGTCTGGATTTGTTTCTAGCTCTCAATGTGGAGAAAAGATAGCTCTGTTTCAAAGTAGGATTTTCCTGTCCTTGATAAGGTTTAGAGATGTTTTGTCACACAGTCTCCACCCTCAAAAAATAACATGGGTGAAATCACTATATTTATGCTTTAGTAATTCTTTCTCTTCCCTCAGCTCTTAGAAGAGGAGCCATGGCCACGACCGAATGCTTCGGAGCCTGTTCCTCCGCTCATGCATAGCAATGTGATCTCAGAAAAATATTTAGAGCTGCCAAATGAGATTGCCAGAAGCAGTTTGCCTTCATCAGGAGGAACCCTGAAGGATTCAGGCCCGCAGGAGGAGAAGGGTGGCAAAGCGTTGGCTTTGAGGATACACGAATCCTACAGTAATGGTTTGTCAGTCAGTCTTTCCCCTTCCAACTCCGCAAATTCAGGCACGGACCAAAAAGGCTTGAAGGTATCTCCTAATGGCCAAACAAAAGCCCAGGATGCAGAGAGGACACCCACAGCGAACTTTAAAAGGACATTGGAAGAATCCAACTCGGGCCCAGCTCTGAAGAAACCAAGACGTGGCCTGAGTCGAAACATTGGTGTTCAGCCAGAAGGGATGTCCACAACGCCGCAGCGCAAGAACTCCAGCAAGCTGACCATGCGCCGCAGCCTGCGGGGCCAGAAGAAGCTCAGCAACTCGCTCTTCCACCCGCCCAGGAAAGCTGTCTGTGTTTGCTGAGGGGCATTCGTGTAAAGGAGTGTATTTTGGTCTGATTAGAATTTTAAAGTTGGTGCAGAAGTTTGAAACTCTTCCTGTTAATCTTTTTTTAAAGTAGAAACTTTTTTTGGTATCAAACAGCTTTACCCCAGCCTTGTACTTGCTTGTATTATAACTGTGAATTTTGTAGATGTGTAGGGTATAAGTCACTGTAAAATGTGTGTAAATTTGTATTCCTTCATATAAATGTAGTCTCTTCCTTGTATAATTGTTACAGCAGGGCTAAACCTTGTTTTAAAAAACAAATAATCCTTTTTGTTAATTTACTAAAGTCATGAATTTGTATACACTTCTTGTGATGAGGATTTCACAACTTTTTAACTAAAGTAAATTATTAAACAGAATGGAAGATATGTATTTTCGTAGTACTATACGTTCCACCTCAAGTGTGTCTTTTAGAGAATACACTAGGTCTATATTTTGTTTTTAAATTTTAGATTTCTCTACTCAGAAACGAAATGTATGTGGAAGCAGAGATGCTGAGTCTTGCTTTACACAGCTCAATGTCAATTTCTTCATGTTAATTAAAATACTATGCAGTATCTTATTTAGTTGTATTTTTTGTAACATTAATCGTCCAAGTATTTAGCAAAAAAGTGTGTGTTTTAATACTCCCAACTCCCCAAAGCATCCTATAAAGCCATTCCCATCCCATTACAAATGATGGCATTTTTATCCAGGCATAAATATATGCCCTCTGGAGGCATGAATTTTCTGCTATTCCAATACTGATGGTGCTGCTAATACCTTTACAACATACATTCTTAAATTATTTTATGACTATTTTCATTGAGTATGTGGACCATGTGTACGTTCACTGAAATAAAACACGTGAAAAACTGATGGGGTGCTTTTTTTTTTAATTGAAAACTTAGATTCTGTTGAGCACATTCATATTTATTTTGTATTCATTGAAATCCAGTGCTTTCCCCTTACACTGAGTCCATGCGGGTTACAAAATGAGACATCTCACATTGCTTTATTGTGGAACTGATCCTGGCACTTTATGCTGAATATTTAATTATAGCAATATATAACCTGCTTTTTTTTTTTAAAGAGGAAATAAAAGGCCTGTATTTTTATTCCAGGGATATGGTGGCTATTTATAGAATCTTAATTCCTTACTGCTTGAACAATAAAACACTGGTTGAAATCAGGCCCTGCTATCTATATGTGTTACCATGACTACGGAAATCCTACACTTTCTCAAAATGTATAATTCCCTTTCATCCATCCCGTGAATGCAGTGCTATCTTACAAGATGAAAGTAATGGTCTTTCCAAATGATCCTTCAAGAATTTATTTCTGTGTCTATGGGATGTAACTTCCAGTTAACAATAAAGTTTTGCCATAACTGCTGTTAAAAGTTATATACCACATATGGGGGGAATGTGTACACGTACACGCACGCTGTCCTAGCAACATCTGCAAGACATTCAGGCTGTAGTTGTCTGTTTTCCATTTAACCTCAGGACATTCCACCTCTTAAGGATGATCAGTTACAATAAAGATGCAAGTATAACCCATTAGTGAGATGAGTATCTGTACTGGAGCTCATAAGTCTTTTTTTCTTCTGCATACGGACATGAAGAGCAATTTTCCCAGTTTTTTTCCCTATATAGAAACAAAATGTAGATCTTCCTCAGATTCTGCTGCATTCATAAGCACGTGCCTCTTTCTCCCACAGTTCTCTGAACATTTCTGGGCTTGGGTGTCTCTGGCTGGACGGGCAGACACTGGCTTTGGACCCACTGAACTTGACAAAACACTGTTTTCTGCAGGAAAACTGCTGAATGACAGTGAGTGTGACACTGTAAAGCTGCTCTGCAGTGGACATAAACTTACTTGCTGATACAAACTGGCAGCAGCTCACTCCTTTCTATACTTTGCCCATCTGCAGATCGTTTGCTCCAAAATTAATTACCAAAGCTGAGACAGGGAGGTGTGGAAATTCACTGCTAAGATGTGAACGCTGTCTCCTTTGGGTGAAACCAGCTCTGGGTTACACCAGCTGCTTCCAATATGCACAAGAATGCAGTTCTGCACCAACAAGGTGCTGACGCCATCTCCCCATTGCACTTCCCAAAGCAAACAACAGCTGCCTCCAGCACTATTTCTTCCCCAGTGGAAAATTCTCCAGTGGATGAACAAGCAGCTGTAGCTGTGATACTGAAAATGCTGGCAAATAAACTCTCCAAGACTTGTTCTGGAGTTTTAGAAAGCAAACAGCCTTTAATTCAGTGCTGGACGCATGAGGGAATGATTTCCATCAATCGTGCATAATGAGACAAGAGCTGGGGACAAAATATATTTCCCTCTTGCATACAGATGTATAAATTTTCCCAGAAATCTTATATTCTAATATTTTCCAAGGACTAATTTTAATGTTATTATGAACTTCACAACAGCCAAATCTCTGCTATTTGGAACTTTGGAGCCAGCTCTGTCTGACTTTGCATTTTAGATAAGAAAAGGCTGCAAACAGAGGTGATTAGAGAAGACACATCTGTTCAGCACATTTCATCCTGAACACAAGGCTTTATAATTTCTCAAAGAACAGTGTCTAGAAAAGCACTGTTTAAAAAATCCCACGTTATTAAAAAAATGCTATACATTCTGTCTGACTTTTGAAAACAACCAGTTACTTAGATGAAACTTAACTAGTGTAGCTTAAATCAAAATATTCCACTTTTTGTAATAGTAACTACTTGTGTCAGACGAAAGCGCCCCTCAGGGGGGAGGAACTGCGAGGAGCTGCTCCCTTCTGCTCGCGGGTGCTGTAGTGAAGCGCTGCGCTCATTAATGTCCTTGTTAATTAGTTCGTGCCCACAGCAACGGGGAGGGCACAAGAGAGCGCCCAACCCTGACCAGCCAGTGCCCGCTGCCCGGAACCACCAGCCTGGCTCCCCGGTGGACACTGGGCAGCGTGTGAGGAGCTGCGGTGCCGCCCCTCTGCCCCTTCCACCCACCTCAGTTCCCACCTCCCGCCATGAGGGGCGGAGTGCGCCCGCGCCCCCGCCCCGCCCTGCGCCCTCCCCGCCGTGCGTCATTACGCCCGTCCGCCCGCACGGAAGGTAAACACCTCGCCCGCGCCTCACGTGGGCGGAGCCCCCGTCTCTGATTGGCTGCGCGGCGCGAGACGCGTCGCCCTCCCACCTCGCGCGGCTCCGCCCCCGCCCACGTGCGCGGGACCGACGCGGCGGCTCTCGCGAGATCGCGATGTAAACAAAGCTGCGGGTGGGGGGCGAGCTCAGCCGAGCTTGGGGCGCAGCCGCCCTTCGCGTGTCCCTCGCACCCCGCCCATCGCTGGGAAATGTGGCGGTGATTGGCTGGAGGCGGGGAGCGACCCGCCTTCGGATGCTTTTGATTGGCTGTCGGCGCGGCGGTGCGCTGGGTGTCATTCCCCGTGGGGGTCCCAAACACT